>PVKH010029341.1:0-12676 GCA_004027955.1 Chaetophractus vellerosus | reverse complement strand
GCATCTCTCCACAAGGCCAGCTGTAGACTATCGGGCGAACGGCTCACTCCAGCATCAGAACTGCTTTTTAAAATCTCCTTCTCCAAAGCTCTGCTCTCAATCTGCTTCTCTCCATCTGCTTTTCTACTTGAGACCACGCCCACCGAGGGGCAGGGCTCAACGTCTCACTGACGTGGCAGTTTACGCCCTACTCATAACTTAATCCTTCCCAGATGAACAGACCAGTTTACAAACATAATCTAATCTATATTTTTGGAATTCATAATTAAATCAAACTCAAACCATTACATTACCTATCTGGTCTTGCATATTGTCTACTATTCCCATTAAAACCTTTAAAATATTAATCATTGTTTTTTTTAAATTCCTTATCAGATAATTCTAACACCTGTGTAATGTTTGAGTTTGGTTCTGTTGATTGCTTTATTTCCTGGGAGTATGGTTTGTCTTACCTTTTGATATGTATTGCAAGTTTTTGTTGAATGATAGATATTGTGAGTTGGGTAGGAGAGACTGACATGTATAAATATCTATTTGGCCTGGAAATGGGCCCATTTTGCATCTGCTAGGCCTTTAGTGTAGGGGTGTGAGTTATAAGTTTAGGTGAGATTTGAGGCTTATAGTTTCTATGGTTAAACTCAGTGTACCCTTTGGATTCCTGAAAAGATAGCTTTCATTTAGGATGAGGATTGGTTTGCCACATTAATGACCATGTGACCCTTAGCTTTAGATCTTCCCTTCTCACTGTATCTCAGAGAGTCTCTTTGTACACTTGTTACTTGAAGCTTGTTAGCTTGTTGATGGTGAGGTGGTGGTAGCGTATTGTTTAATTTTCTTGTTAAGCCTCAGCCTCAGGCAGGCACCTAGTACCTGGGGATCAGAGCTGTGATTTTTCTCAGTTCTTCTGCCTGTTCTGTGATCATGTGGGCTCAGCTTTTAACTCTGCCCTTTATCTGAAAGTTTTATTTTCCCGTTCACTTTCCTCAATAGTTTCCTAAGGGTGAATGTTTTTGTTTCTTTTCTTCTAAAGTCTTTTGCTCCATATGAAGAGAAGTGTGGGAAAGAGTTCAGGTGGAGTTTCCTGACTTTCCTGCACAGCTGCTGTTCCCCTCCTTCCCTGATCTGTACCACAACTGACACTTTCTTCAGAATCTCTAATCTTTTCTGTGAGTACATGTGGGGTTCATGGAGAAAACACCTGAAAGAGGGTGTTAACTCCTTAAATTTTTACTGCTACAAAGGACTTCACACTTTCCTGCCAACTTTCACTGGGCCTCCATCAATTTGTCAACTATTATAGCTAACTTCTTTTTATTGTTGTCAATTTGCATCTTTCCAGGTAAGCAATTGCTCATGAATCCTCTTTCCATGCAGACACCTGTCTCTCCTTTGTGTTTGATCTATTGGTTGCTCTGCAACCTCAGTTCTCAAACAGTCATGAATTTGAGTTTTGTCCAGTTTTTTTTGTTGTTGTTGTTATATGGGTGGGAGTGATGTTCCCTCTGCATTCTGAAGAGGAAAATGGATGTCCTTAATGAGGTAGTTTACATTCTTTTAAAAAAAGTACATCTTTGAAATCTGGTATGAATTTTTTCCTTGCAGCACATCTCGATTTGGATTCACCGTATTTCATGTTCTCAACAGACACATATAGTTAGTGGCTTCCATATTGGGCAATGCATGCTTACACATACAGATATTGAATATTTTTCAAATAGCAGTCATCATATGCATATTTTAAAATTAATGTTATTGGACTTTGTTCTGCAAGCCCTGAAATTTTAGTTTTTTTTCTTGGTGATTTTTTAAAATTATTATTGTTAGTATTTTCTAAATGCCCATTGAATTTGTTCATGGAAATAGAAAAACAAATCTCAGATTATCCTAAATGTATACCTTATTTTCATTATTTGTTTGTTACCCTGGAGATATGGGATATATTCAGTCTAAATAGTTTATATGAAAAATTTTTTAAGTTTGAGCAATAGAATATTTTCTAGCACATATTTTTGATACATATCTTTAAGTCTTATGCATATTGAAATATTTTAATGATATGTAAATATTGTGTGCTTCTTCCTGTTGACATCTTTGTTATTATTCAACACTAAAATGGCAATATTGCTTTTAATCCACTAGAAGCAAATTGTGAGATATTACGAATCAACTCATTTGCCTGAAAATTGTTGACACCAATCAAAAATCCTTTAATGAATGCAGCAGTTTTGGTTTGTGCCAGATGTATAAATGAAAATTTGAATACATAATGTAACATTTAAATGAAAATGTTAAGGAAGTCTCTACTGGAAGAACAGTAAGATTTGCAGTTTATTTTATTAAATTCATTATATTCCCAGAAAAGTATATTCTTTCAGCCCATTTATTTATGTGGCATTTTTAACTCTGATCTCAAAACCTATCCAATCACAACAAAACCTTTTTCATTTCACTTCATGTATTGTACCATTTTCTGCTTTTATCTGTTTCAGTATGGGACATATTCTAATTGAAATAAGGAGTCTTAGGAAATCAGTTGTACTAGGAATTTTTTTTTGGCCTGGATATATTATAAATTATGCTGTTCTGATAGTCAATGATGGCACCTTTATCAGTTTTCATATTTTAAATGATCCTAAAAAATTAGAGAATGTATGGGTATATCACAAATAATAAAATAGTTGAAGAATTAATACTTAATTTTTTTATATAGCCATGAATCACAGAGAAGCCTGGGTTGAACCTGACAGAAAAGGGGCATAACAGCAGGTTACAAAAATTCATACTAATGCTAGTCCATAACATTCCTCCACCTCCCCCAGAAAAAAAAAATCTCAGCTAGCAGCTCATTCCATGAGAATTTGCAACTAAAGATTAAAGATTTAGTAATACCTACACATGACTAAACCTTGTTTGTTATGGTATTTTATAGTTTGTTGAAATTGTGCAGGTAAAAGTCTGATTGGATTGAGTTAAAAGCAAATGTAAAGGACCTGGGAATTGTCCTGGGTGACGTTGCAATGGAGGATATAGGTTATTTTATATCATCATGTATCATGCAGACTGTGTGGGAGAGAGAGTGGTCTACAGTCTGAACTGTGGTCCATACTTGGTGGCAAAGCCCCAAAATGCATATATCTATTACAGTTGATGTGCCACACTGATGAAGGATGTATATGTGGGAGGTTGTGGGAGGTGTGGGCATATGGGTACCCCTAAAATTTCTGTGTAACATTTATGTAATCGATGTATCCAAAAAAATTGACTAAAAATTGGGGAAAAACAACAACAACAACAACAAAAAGAATAAATGTAAATGTCACTGTGGTTTGTATTTTTATTTGCTTTATATGATTAGAAAAAATATTAATTTTTTTCTTTTCTGTTTTCTATGTAAAATTCCAGTAAGGCTAATAAAAATATGAATTTTAAAAAAAAGCAAATGGGAGGGAAGCAGATGTGGCTCAAGCGATTGGGCTCCAGTCTACCATAGGGGGGTCCCAGGTTCAGTTCCCAGGGCCTCATGGTGAAAGCAAGCTGGCCCACATAGATAGTTGGCACAACAAGATGATGCAATTTAAAAAAGAAACTGAAAGGAAAAAACAATGAGAGATACAACAAGCCAGGGAGCTGAGGTGGCTCAAGCCATTGAGTGCCTCTCTCCTACATCAGAAGGTCCTGGGATCGGTTCCTGGTACCTCCTAAAGAAAAGACAAGCAAACACAGAAGAACACTCAGCAAGTGGACACAACAAGTGCAAGTGGCAAGGGGGAGGGGGTGGTTATAAAAAATAAAATCCTTGAAAAAAAGGCAAATAGGAGGAGTGGAATTGATGAAAAGAGTACAAATAACTCCTTTGAGGAAATTTGCTTAGAAGCAAGTAAAATAAAAATGGAGTGGTAGCTATTGGACAAAATAAGGTTAAGAGGTTTTCTTAATAAGGGAGAAAGAAGACAAATAAAAGGGGTAGAGAATCAAGTGTAGGGATATTATAAATGAGTCTAAGTCTGTTACATTGGGGAAATAGGTTATCATAGATTCCAAGGTAAGACCCACCAATGGGGGACTGATTTCATGGGGTTTTTTGACTGGCTTATAGTGTGTGGGTGTTTCTATAGCCCTTGGGAGCACCACTGTTTCAGTTTTGCTTACTGTGGCAGTTAGTGATATCTGGCTGAGATGTGCATAAGCTTGATCTCTGAAACATCCTCCTGACCCACTGTGAAATTTCTTAGATGTACAAACTCTTTTTTTTTTAAAGATTTATTTTTTTATTTATTACATATCCCCCCCCCTTCTGCTTGCTCTTGTTGTGTGTCCATTCTTCTGTGTTCTTCTATGTTTGCCTCTTGTCTCCCCCTGTCCCTGCGGCGACGCACCGAGTCGGCCCTCCGCGGCGGCGGCTGGCTCCGTTCATGGGTGGCTCCATTCCGTTTTTCACGGGCGGCTCCGCTCCATGTTTTGCGGGCAGCAGTCCTCCATGTTTTTGCGGGCTGCCGACTTCCGCTTCGCAGGCAGCAGCTCCGCTTTTCACGGGTGACTTTTTGCCATGCCCGTGAGGGGTCCGCCCTGCCCGTGGCGGCTTTTTGCCTTGCCCAAGCAACTTTTGCCCCGCCCATGGCAGCTTGCCATTCTCAAGGTGGTCTGCCCGCTCGGAGAGGTCCCCGGGAACCGAACCCGGGCCTCCCATGTGGTACCCCAGCGCGCTCTTCATCCACTGAGCTATCCAGCCGGGCCCTGTACAAACTCTTTTGTATTGAATGTTTCCCCTTTTGTTTTTCAAGGTCTTTTTCCAAATGTTTCATTGTTTGTTATTTGTTATTAATTGCTCAGTGCCAAGGAGGTTCATCGCTGTGAGTCAAGTCCCGTGCTTGGGGAAGGTAGTGAGCTTATTTGCTGAATTTGGCTTAGAAAGAGGCCACATTTGAGTAACAAGGAGGTTTTCAGGAGGTAACACTTAGGCAATAGTTATTATTAGGCTAGGTTTCAATTTCACAAGAATAAGCAATAAGTACAAGCATTAATATCATAGGCTTGGCATATTGGTCTGTTTTCCTTTTATTAGGGCCTGCCTATATATTCTAGAGTTTCTTATCACTCTATTTGAGAATGTAGCAGGATTTCCCAGGATGGGAGTTTAATATTTTGTTGGTTATTGTGTGGGTCTCATCCCACTGAGATAATGCCCTATGATATCTTGAACACATTCATATTCCATAGAAGCATGCATGCCCCAGGTGTACCCTTCCCCACACATCCCCTCATCACCATCACCCTGAACCAGTGTCCCTCCCCTGCCATAGATAACAAAAGGACACTCCCACAATTGTATTCTCAACCACAAGCTGCATCCCCTCCAGAATCCATCTGTTCCTTCCTCCAGCCCTCCCCCAGATCCATAGATGGCCTCATCCATCCCCCTGACCCCACTCACATTCACACTCTAGTGCCTTCAACCCCACTCACACCACTGCACCTGCATCTCCCATGTTCACTGCCAAACTGCCACCCTCCACCTTATCATAGATTCTGCCCAAATTGAGCTTTACGTTACCACTTTCTATTCCCTTTCTGTCTCCTAGCAACCTATTTTTCAGACTCTACCTCTGGGAGTCTGCTCAATATCCTTAGTTCACATCAGTGAGATCATGCAGCATTGTCCTTAGTGACTGGCTTACTTCACTCAACATAATGCCTTTGGGGTTCATCCATGTTGTCACATGTGTCAATAGTTCATTCCTTCCTACAGCTGAGTAATACTCTATTATATATATATAATTTACCACATTTTGTTTTTCCATTCATCGGTTGATGAACATTTGGGTTGATTTTAACTTTTGGCAATTGCGAATAATGCCATAATAAACATTGGTGTATATAAATCTGTTCACATTCCTGCTTTAAATCCTTCTGGGTATAACCCTAATAGTAGGATTGCAAGATCATATGGCAATTCTATACTTCCTGAGGAACCACAAAATTGTCTTCCACAGTGGCTGCATCATTCTACATTCCCACCAGCTTTGCATGTTCTTATTCCTACACATCCTCTCCAACACTTGTAATCTTCTGTATTATTTTTTAAAATAACAGTCGGTCTAGTAAGTGTAAGGTGGTATCTCATTGTGGTTTTGATTTGTATTTCCCTAATAGCTGGTGATGTTGAGTATCTTTTCATGTATATGTATATTTTTAGCCATTTGTATTTCCTCTTTGGAAAAAGTGTCTATTCTCTCTTTTCTATTTTCTTCCCACTTTTCCTTTATATTTCAGTTAAATCATCCCTTTCTCAGGGAATGTTCCCTAGTTTCTCTAACTAATTTAACCACCCTGTTATATGTTTTTGAAGTGTCAAATACTTTCCAGAGTTGCAATTTGAAATTTATTTGTGGAATTATTTAATGAGTGACTATGTCCTTCACTAGACTGGGAAGCACCAAGACAGTTAGGAGTATCACTACTTTTACTTATTAGTTTATCTACAGATACTTAGCACATATGGCTTAGCATTCAAGAAACCTCAATAAATATTTGTTATTAATGTTGACTGAGTAAATCTAATGGGTAGCAATTATTGAAAGTATAAGTGTTAATTGTTTATAAAAAATATTTCTTTTAATCTTACAGACATTATAAATTAAGAAGTATTAGCTATTGAGAGATGAAGAGATTAAGACTCAGAGATGTTAAGAACTTCTCCAGTGTCACACAGCTTATATTTAAGTCAGACAAACCAGACTACAAAGCAAATGCCACCAACCACTGAATTGTTATTTTACCAACTTGCTCATTTACTGCCTGATGTTATTTCCTACTTTCAGCCTAGATAGATTTATCTGTTCATTTTCAATGGTTTCAACTTGCAAAATATACCTGGTTAACTCAGTTTGATTTCTAGGTACATATTTCAGGAATATAATATTTTCAAAAGGAGGGCACATCTTCTGTGGCAAAAACAAATGGTGTTCTGGGTTTTATGTGTATTAGAATATATCTTTGTAACTGTATATCTCTTTCTGTGATTGAGTTGCATAATTTAGATCACACATGACATAAAACCCAGAAAGCCATTAGTGCTCGTAGATTTTAATCACTATCCCAGTATATAGCAAAAAAACGCTAAAAAATATTTATTTTGTTTTAGGTTGCCCAGTGTAGTTAAACCAATAGAAATGCTAAAGCTTAAAGTTACATAATCTTATGGAAAAAACTGTGCTTCACCTCCAATATAATTTTTCAGTACTGATTCATTGCACGCCAGTGAGATTTCAGCCCTCAATCTTCTGGTGAGCTTTTTAAAGTAAAAGAACATTAAAGTATAGGCTTCTAATTTACATTTTTAAATTTTAAACTGGCCAAAGCAATAAAATGTTCCCAGGCCATTTTAGTTGGAAACTATTAATTTTAATTCTTAAAAAAATATATTACTTCTTGGAAGATGGAGTATTAGAGAAGTACAGGGCTTACTTCTCTCCCAGAAAAATATTAAAGAGCAGGCAGAAACTGTCTGGATTAACAGTTCTAGGACTCAAGAGAAGACCAGGGTAAGTCTGGATAGCACCCAGATGAAAGAGGGGCAGAAAGAAGGAGTCTGTAGAAAGAATCTGTAAGTAACTTGGGCCACTGCAGCTGCTGGCATCTAACCCTAACTCTCAGAACAGCGTTGGTCCTCCATCCCTGGCCAGCCGCTGTGGACTGAGAACACCACAGTGGTCCAACTGAAGAAGGCTAGCTAGGGAATCAATAAACAGATCTGGAACCTGGCAGAAAAACCACTGCCATTGAACACTTGTCCTTCAGTACCCTCAAAATGGCTACTGGAAGACCCCTGCGAGATTCCCCCACTTGGAACAAGATTTCCTTCAGAAGCCAGGAGAAGGCCTGGATATTTTTCCAGGGGCATTAATCACTGGGCCCTCCCTGGGGATTGATGGGTGAGGTAATCAGTCAAAGCAGCAAACAGCTGGGACTCCTCCCCTGTCATTAACAAAAGTGCGGAATAATTAATGGTTTAAAAAGAAAGCACAATGGCCAAACTGGCCCTTCTCTTGCCTTTTGACCCCTGTTCTGGCCTTCTGCTCCCTGTTCTGGCCTTCTCTGCCCCCTGTCTGAAACAACACACAAGTAAAATCTGGACATTTATAATCTATAATGGGGAATTGTAGTCTATACATCGGCCCTCTTTATCGCTCTTTCCTCTCTACCTGGGTCTGTGATCTGTTATTTTCTCCCATTTCTCTTCTCACCATTTCTTAATAAATTACTGGCCTAATTAACCTGGCTTTCTCTCAAAATTCATTTCTTGTTGCTTAGCCAAGAAGAACCTAGAGAAAATCGGTCAACACAACTTCCCCAGGAAAGGGGAGAGGAAGGGATAAAATACTGCTGATCCAGCTTTTGACTGAGGAATTTGGTCTGCCCTGTCCCAAGGTCCCACCTTTCCCAGCTGGGTGTGGCCATGTCATTGTCTACACCTAAGGATTAGGAAGAGAGATAAAGATAACCTGCCTTCACAAACACCCCCCTTACTGACATGGACTGGTGGCTGCCAGCAGAGGGGAGAGGAAATCTCTTTCCTCCCAGGGTAAAGGAAAGGTGTGGTTTAGGGAGGAGAGGGGCTTCTTAGCAGAAAATTTGAATTGGAGACTTGGCTCTCAATAGCCCACCCTGAGGGAGTTCTCCAGGACATTGTTTCTGTACCTCTCCCCAGGGCAGGTTCCAGTAAATACATTCCAACTAGGATTTGAGTAGAGAGGTTTGCCAAAGAGCATCATCTGCTGGCAGGTCAGGAAAGTGCGTTCCAGGAGAAAATATATAAATAAAAGGGGATTTTTGGTGCCTTTACTACCCCTCTTTCCAAGGCCATTGGAAACTGGTCTGAGTCCCATTAGTGGGTCCCTGGCCCTGTTTTAAGCAGTTAAACAGGACAATCCTAAAGACCTAGAATAGGTTGATTTAAGAATCAAAGAAGAATCATAAAACAAGGCACTCAACACTATATCCTTGGCCAAAAGAGAGAAACTGGTCACCAGAGTAAGCCCACCATCATAATCAGATACCTAGACATCAGCAAAAAAATTATAAGCCATACTAAGAAACAGGAAGATATGGCCTAGGCAAAGAAACAAATCATAACACCAGATAAGACACAAGATTTGAAATGACTAATCAATGATGTTCATACAAACCTCCTAGATCAATTTAAGGAGATAAAGGAAAATAAGATTAAAGAGATAAAGAAAAATAAGAAGACACTGGGCAAGCACAAGGAAGTATACACCACTCTTATCAATAGATAGAACATCTAGACAGATCAATAGGGATACAGAGAACTTGAGCAATATGATAAATGAGCTAGATCTAGCAGATATATACAGAATACTGCATTCTAAAACAGCAGGTTATACATTCTCAAGTGCTCATGGATCTTTCTCCAGGATACACCCATGTTGGGTCACAGAACAGGTCTCAATAAATTTAAAAAGACTGAAATTATACAAAGCACTTTCTCTGATCATAATGAAATTTTGCTGGAAATAAAAACAAGCAGGAAAGGGGGAAATTTGCAAATATATGGAGGCTATGTTGATCAATGGAAAAGAAGTGACATCTCGAAAATAGACCCATGCCTCTATGGTCAACTGATTTTTGATAAAGCCAACCATATCTACTTTACTGGGATGGAATAGTCTCTTCAAAACATGGTGTGGGGAGAACTGGATAGGCATTATCAAATGAATGAAAGAGATCCCTTTCTCACTCCCTATACAAGAATCAAATCAAAATAGATCAAAGACCTAAACATAAAAGCTAGGTTTATAAAATTCCTAGAAGATAATGTAGGAAGACATCTTCAAGATTTAGTGGTAGGTGGGTTCTTAGACCAAACACCCAAAGCATGAACAAGGAAAGAAAAAAAAAAAAAACTAGATAAATTTGACCTCTTCAAAATTAAACACTTCAAAGGACTTTGTCAAGAAGGCGAAAAGGTAGCCTACTTAATGGGAGAAAATATTTAGAAACCACTTATCCAACAAGGGTTTAATATCCATGATATATAGAGATCCTACAACTCAACAATAAAAAGTCAAAAAACCTGACTTAAAAATGGGCAAAAGACTTGAATGACATTTTTCCAAAGAGGAAATTCAAATGATGAAAAAACATATATGAAAAGATGTTCATCATCAATTACAGAAATGCGAGACAAAACTACAAAATATCCTTTCACACCTAGTAGTTTGGCCACTATTTAAAAAACAGAAAACTACAAGTGTTGGAGAGGATGTAGAGAAATAGGAATACTTATTCATTGTAAGTGGGAATGTAGAATGTAGAATGGTACAGTCATTGGAGAATACCATTTGGCTGTTCCTAAGGAAGTTAAATATAAACCTGCTTTGTAACCTGGCAATACCACTACTAGGTATATACCCAGAAGAAGTGAGAACAGGGTCATGAACAGACATCTGCTCACCAATGCTTATAGCGGCATTATTCACAATTGCCAAAAGATGGAAACAGCCCAGGTGTCCATCAACCAATGAATGGATAAACAAATGTGATATATACATACAATGGAATATTATTCAGATGTGAAAAGAAATGAAGTCATGAAACATGGCAGCATGGATGAACCTGGAAGACATTATGTTGAATGAAGCCAGCCAGACACAAAAAGATAAATATTGTATGATTTTGCTTATAAGAACTAAATACAATGATCAAACTCATGGAGTCAATAGCTTGAATATGGGTCACTAGAAGATAGAAGAGGAAGGGAATGGAAAGATGAGTCTTAATCTGGGCAGAATTGTTAAAGCAGTTGATTGGAAATGAATAGAAATGTCAAAAGCACATTATAGTGTTTATAGTTAGCAGCACTAATATATGGGTATAGTAGTGGTTGAAAGGGAAAATCTAGGGTCATGTATATCAATAAAAGGAAAGCTAAAAAATGAAATATGGGACTCTATAGCATAATAAACACTTGTATGGAAAATGAGTATGGCTAGTAATGCATATATAAGAATTTCTATCTCTGAAACAGAATAAATGTTCAGTAATGTTACAAGATATTAATAATAGGGTGATATTTGGTTGATAAAAATCAACCAAAGCAAACTATGGACTGTAGGGTATAGTAATGTACTACTATTCTTCCATCAATGATTAAAAAAAGGAAGCATGCTAAGTGAAAGAAAGTAGACACAAAGAACTGAGTATTGTTTGATTTCATCTATTCAAAATGTAAATACAAATAACTTTATAGAGATAGAAATAGATTAATAGTTTATGTGTGGCAGGGTAAGAATAGAGGGATTGAGAGGTGACTACTAAGGGGTAGGGGAATTTTCTTTTTGAAGTACTGAAAATGCTCTAATATTGCTTATAGTGAGTCACGCACAACTGTGATTATACGAAATGCCATTGATTGTACACTTTAGACGGATTGTGTGGTTTATGAATACATTTCAATAAAATGGATTAAAAAATTATTGCAGTAACAACCTAAAATGTCTGCCTTTAAACCACATTTCAAATATGTAATTCAGTGTCATTAATTACATTAACGATGTTGTGCTACCATCACCACCATTCTTTACCAAAACTTTTCCATCACCACAGATTGAAATTTGGTACCATTTAAGCATTAACTCCCCATTCCTTGCTCCCACTCTGGCTCCTGTTAAACTGTACTCTAGTCTCTGACACTTTGAATTTGCTTATTCTTATTATTTTGTATCAGTGGGAGCACATAATATTTGTCCTTTTGTGTTTGGCTTATTTTGTGTTCATTTGCAATAACGTCTTCAAGGCTCATCCATGTTGTCACATTTTGAGAAATTCTTTCCTTTTTAAGGCTGAATAATATTCCATTGTATGCAAATACCACATATTGTTTATCCATTCACTGTTTGATGGGCATTTGGGTTTCTTTAATTATTTGGGAACAGTGAGTAATGCTGCTATGAACATTGGTGTGCAAATGTCTGTTTGAGTTCCTGCTTTCAATTATCTGGGTATATAGTTAAAAGTGGGGTTGCTGGGTCATATGGTAACTTTTTCCATAACTTTCTGAGAAACTGCCAAACTGTCTTCCAAAGCAGCTTCATCATTTTACATTCCCACCAACCATGAAAGAGGGTTTCTGTTTCTCCATATCTTCTCCACCACTTGTTATTCTCTGTTGTTGTTGTTTTTGTTTGTTTGTTTTAATACCAGCCATTTTAACAGGTATGAAATGGTATCCCATTGTAGTTTTGATTTTCATTTCCCTAATGGCTAATAATGTTGAGAATCTTTTCATGTGCTTTCTGGTCATTTGTGTATCTTCTTTTGAACATTTTTAAATAGGGTGGTTTGTCTTTTTGTTGTTGTGCTGTCTGTTCTTATTATATATTCTATTAAACCCTCATCAAATATGTGGTTTCTGAATATTTTCTCTCATTGTATAGGTTGTTTTGCGTTCATGATGAAATCCTTTGGGGCCGGCTCAATAGCCCAGTGGATAGGGCACCGGCATACCACATGGGAGGCCCCGGGTTCGGTTCCCGGGGACCTCTCCTAGCGGGCAGACCGCCTTGAGAATGGCAAGCCGCCATGGGCGGGCCAGAGCCGCCATGGGCAGGGCAAAAAACTGCCACGGACAGGGCAAAAAGCCGCCACGGGCAGGGCA
>PVKH010029339.1:0-12677 GCA_004027955.1 Chaetophractus vellerosus | reverse complement strand
TTTTTTGTTTTTTTTAACCACGAGGTCCTGGGGATTGAACCCGAGTCCTTCCATATGGTAGATGGATGCCCAACCACTTGAGCCACATCTGCTTCCCTACATTGATTTTTGAATGTTCAACCAACTTTGCATTCCTGGGAGAAATCCCATTTGGTCTTGACGTATGAATCCTATATGTTGTTGGATTCATTTACTAATACCTTGTCAAGGATTTTTTTGTCTCTTGTTTCTCAAGGATATTGGTCTATTGTTTTATTTTCTTCTACTATTTCTGGTTGGCTGTTAGCATAATGAGTAATGGTTGGCCTTATAAAATGATTTTGGAAGTGTTTCCTCCTCTATTTTTTAAAAGAGTTTTTATAGAAATTGGTATTATTTCTCCTTTATATATTTGATAGAATTCTCCAGTAAAGCCATCTGGGCTTGGGGTTTCCTTTTTGGGAAGTTTTAATTACAAATGCATTTTATCTAATATCAGATTCTATGCTTTTTCTGGAGTTAATTTTGGTACTTTGTATCTTTTAAGGAATTTGTTCACCTAAATTGTCAGATTTGTTTACAGAAATTTGTTCATAATATTCCCTTATTATCCCTTTAATGTCTTTAGGATCAGTAGTAGTGGTCCTTCTTCCACCCCTGATATTAATCATTTCTGTTCCCTCTTTTTTTCTTGATCAGTCAGTATCAATCAATATCAATCAAACTAGAGGTTTTTCCTGTCATTTGCACCACCTCATTTCCTGGTTTTCTGTTATTTTTCCTTTATCAGCTTTTGTTTTCATTATATTCCCTTGCTTTTCTTTCTTTCTTTCTTTCTTTTTTTTTTTAATCTCTTTTTCCCCTAGCTTCTTAAGACAGAAACTTAAATCCTTGAATTAGGGCCTTTCTTTCTTCTTTTGTTATAAGCATTTGAAACTATGAATTTACCTCTAACCACTACTTTAGCTACATCCACCAAAATTGGGTATGTGTTTTCATTTTCATTTGCTTCAAAATATATTCTAACTTCCCTTGTGATTTCTTGTTTGATGGGTTATTTAGAATCATGTTTAATTTCCAAATATTTAGGGTTTTCCATATAACCTTCTGTTATTGATTTCTAATTCAAATCCCTTGTGGTCAAAGAACATATTTTGTGTGATTTCAGTCCTTTTAAATATAGAGAGATTTGTTTTATAGCTCAGTATATCATCTATCTTGATGAATGTTACATGTGCCCTTGAATAATGCATATTTTGCTGTTGTCTAGAGGAGTGTTTTATAAATGTCAGTTGGATAGAGTTAGCGTATGTTATTCAGGTCTTCTTTATGCTTACTGATTTTCTTCTATTTGTTTTACCAATTATTAAAAGAGGAATATTGTGGTCTTCCACTGTAATTCTAGATTTGTCTTATTGACCATTTCAGTTCTGACAGCTTTTGCTTCATGTATTTTTAGTTCCGTTATTGGGTACATATACACTTAAGATTGTTATATCTTAGTGATGAAATTAACCTTTTAAACATGAAATGTCCCTCTTTATCCCTGGTAATATTCGAGGTTTTGAAGACTACTTTGATGTTAATATATATTGTTTGCTTATGATTAGTCTTTGCATGGTATATCTTAACACATCCTTTACTTTCAACATACCTGTGTCTTTATATTTAAAATGAATTCCTTCTATTCAACATATAGTTGGGTCTTAATTTTTTTATCTAGGTTGACCATCTCTGCCTTTAATTGGAGTGTTTAGACAATTTACGTTTAATATAATTATTAATATGCCTGGGTTTAAATCTATAATCTCGCTATTTATTTTCTATTTTTCCCATTTGTTCCTCGTTTTTTAAATTTTGGATTAGTTACTTTGTAGGATTTCATTTTATCTCCGCTATTGGATTATTAGTTACACGTTATATTTCTCTTATTTTTTTAGGAGTTGATCTAGAGTTTACAATATGTATCTTTATCACAGTCTGTCTTCAAATGATATTGCACCATTTCATGTATAATGTAAAACTTAAAACAATATACTTATATTTCTTCTCTCCCATCCTTTGTGCTATGTTGTTACAGGTTTTATATCTCCTATGTTATAATCCCCACAATACACTGTTACTATTTTTGCTTTAAACAGTCAACTATCTTTTGTTTTTTCACTTTCAAAATGCATTACTTTTATTTTCCTCATGAGTCAACCATACCTATAAATCTTAAGAACATGACAGTCACAATACTTCTTTAATAAGCCCCAAGTCTTCCAGGAGCATTCCTGGAGCTTACAGTGAAGGAGTCCTGAGGTATCAGATATTAAAACTTTCTCCACAGCCACATATGCCTCTACACTCTACATGTGCCTTTCATGTTTGGGTTATTGAAAACAGACTCACTGGATAACTTTTCTTCTACATAGTCAGTTTCTGTTCCTAAAATTGTTAGCTGTGCTTTCTTTTCAATGAACACTCTGGCTCCATCTTCTTTATCAGAATCTCTTTTTGTCTTCATATATAAAGGCCATTACAACTCTTGGTTCAAACATCAACTTTCACATCTACACATTCAGGCTTATCTTTAAGAAGTCATTTTATCTTCTTTACTGCTGAAGGTATCAGGGTGAGGATGGCTTATGGGGGCTGCAGCTTCCTCTTATTCACAGCCCAAACAGTGGCCCAGGCTAATAAAGCCCATATCTTGGCTGTCCCAGTGCTTCAGCCTCAGCCTTTCTCCATAGACATGGCACATTGATACCACAAGCTGCAGTTCATGGCACCCCCAGACCCTGCCCCACACCCAGTCAACTGCCTTTTAAAGAAATTTTAAAATAGGGAGAAATAGTGGTTCATTTTTACCCACATATTTACCATTTCCAGTGCTCTCCATTCCTTTATATAGATCCTCGTTTCCATCTGATAACGTTTCTTTCTGCTTAAGAACACCCATTAACATTTTGTAAAATCAGGTATGGTGGCAAAAAGTTCTCTCAGCTCTTGTTTATCTGAAAGTCTTTACTTTGCCTTCATTTTTAAAAGATATTTTTGCTAGCAACAGAATTGTAGATTTACAACTTTGATGCCATTCCATTTTCTTTTGGTTGGTGTCTGATGAGAAGTTTGATGTCATTTGTCTTCATTCTTCTGTACATAATGTATCTTTTTCCTCTGGCTGCTTTTAAGATTTTCTCTTTATCACTCGCTTTCAGCAATTTAATTATGATATATCTTCAAGTGCTTTTCATTGTATTTTTTCTGCTTGGGGTTTGTTAAGCTTATTGAACCTTTAAATTTATGGTTTTCATAAAATCTGGAAAATTTTCCTTTTCTCCCTTCTCCTCTGCTAATACTCCAGTTGCACATATGTTAGACAATTTGATAATGTCCTACAGGTCACTGAGACTTTGTTCTTTAAGCTTAATATTCTCTGCTTTTTTTGCCGTTAATCCCATCCCCATTCAGTGAATTTTTCATTTCAGGTATTGCATTTCTCACATCTAAAAGTTCCATTTGATTCTTTGTTTTATGCCTTCCATTTATGTCCACATTTGGTTCAGGTTATCCTTTAAATGCATGAACATAGTTATGATAGCTGTTTCAACTTTTTTTTTTTTTTTTTTTTTTTCAGGAGGTACTGGGGATTGAATTTGGGACCTTGTACATGCAAAGCAGCCACTCAACCACTGAGCTACACCCACTCCCTGTTTTAACATTTTTGTCTGCTTATCCCAACATCTGTCATTTCTGGGTCTATTTTTGTTGTCCAGTGTTTTCCCCAATTATAGGTCACTTTTTCACCTTTTTTTTTTTTTTTTACTGGATGCTGAACAATGTAGATGTTACTTTGTAGAGTATTTGAATCTGGATTTTGTAGTCTTCCTTTAAAGAGTGTTGGGTTTTGTTCTGGTAGCAGTTACTTTCAATTCAGGTTGATACGTTCAAGGTTTTATTTTATATTTTGTTAGGGCAGATCTAGATGGTCTATACTATAGGGATAGTTTGGCCGCACTACTAATTCATGCCCCTTCTGGAATCTCTACAATTCCCAGAATGAACAGTGAGAACTTCCCATCCTGCCAGATAAGAATGCAAATGATTCCCAATCTTAGGTGAGTTCTAAAAACCATTCAGTTTGCAGCCACATGTTTGCCCTTTGTCTCACCTCACAGGGTTTCACTCTACATGTGCATATCTTAATATTTAGCACAAATTTTAGGTGGGGACTCTGCAGATTTTTGGAGTTATTTTTTTTTAATTTTCTTTCTTTTTTTTGTAGTACTCCCTCCTTCTCACAGTCCTTACCCTAAACTTCCAAGCTACCTCAGTCTCACTGAACCTCAATCTCTCTGTCTTCAAGTCAGCAAGACCACCATGCGCTGCTTAAGTCCAGAATGTGTCTTCAGACAGAAAGCTGGATATATGTAGGGCTCTCCTCATTTGTTTCCCTTCTCTCAAGGATCACAGTCCTGTACTGTTTTTTGTCTAATGACTAAAAACAGCTGTTTCGTAATTTTTCCAGTTTTCTAGTGGCTTAAGTTTAGAGGATAATTCTGGTTTTCATTACTCCTTCAAGGCCCCCTACAGATTTTTATTGAGTTAAGAATTAAGTCCTTTTTGGACAGGAGTCTTCAGGTATAGATTATCTCTGTCCACATTGGTATAGGATTCTGATACTCTTTCAAAAAAATGTGTATGTGATGAGGACAAGCTTCCACATAAAATGACGTGGTCCAGAGCAGTGTATCAGGGCAGAGTGGCTATGGTATGTTGATATTTATAAGGCAGAGGGTTCTTAAAATAGAGTATATATAGTGTCCTGAGTAAGGAAAAAGAAGAGTTCTGTTGGGGGCTTGCCTTTGCCCGCGGCAGCGCACCCTGCCCGCAGCGGCGTGCCCACGTTGGCTTGCCTGGTGAGTCAATATAGGAGGATTAAAGAAAAATAAAGCCTATAGAGTTCAAGAACATTCACTTAGGAGTTCTGGATTCACCCCCTCATGAAAATCCATGAGGGTTTTGTTCAGAGAATGTATTAGCTCATCACAGTTTTACTATAAAGTCACTAAGAGTGGGAAAATAAGGAACTGTTTAAAAAATGGGAATTTGTCAAAAGAATACAAAGAGCCAGATTGAAGGGACTCCTAGTAACCAAATCTGACTCAATTTGAGCATCAGAATAATTATATTACTTAATTACAGTTTGATAACCCACTGAATATAATAAGAATCCATGAGTCTTTACTAATAAATGCAGAAGGAATAATAGAATTAGAAATTACCATTTGGGGGGCTGGCTGTATAGCCCAGTTGGTAGGGCGCCGGTTTACCACATGGCAGGCCCCGGGTTCGGTCCCCAGGCCTCCTCGAACGGGTGGACCGCCTCAAGAAGGCAAGCCAACATGGGCGGGGCACGCCGCCGTGGGCAAGGTGTGCTGCCACGGGCAAAGGCAAGCCCCCACAGGTGGGCAAAAAGGCAAGCCCCGCAGGCAAAGGCAAGCCCCCGCAAGCAAGGGTGAGCCCCCAGGAGCAGGCAGGCTGCCGCGCCAGTGAGCTGACTCGGCAGGTTGCCCCAGCAGGGGGAGACAAACAAACACAGAGGAACGCAGAGGAAAAAATGAACACAGCAAGAACAAGCAAAGGGGGGGGGGTATAATAAAAATAAATCTTAAAAAAAAAAACTACAAAAAAATTACCATTTGGCAACTGTCATAGTTATATTCAGTAAGAATGATCAGTGGAGTGGGTGAAAGTCTGTTGAGTAACTGGATATTTACACAATCTCAAAGTATCTCCCCACAAAATACTTACTATTAAAAAGGGGGAGAGGTAGTCTTTGCAGTGAAGAAGTTTAGCAAACACCACCTTAACCAAATGATCAAAGTTAACATCACTGATTGTGGAACAAATTGGCATCATGTGGCTACTGATATGCTGCCCTGAGAAAGACGTCGCTTTTGTGGTGTTCCTGCCAAAAATGTATAACCTGAATCTCATCCTGGGGAAATATTAGCCAAACACAAACTAAGAGTTATTTTATAAAATAACTAGCCTGTTATAAAAAATATCAAAGTCACAAATGATAAGGGAAGACTGAGGAACTATTCCAGTTTGAAGTAGACTAAAGAGATATGACAACTAAATATAATACATGATTCTGAATTCAAGATCCGAGAGAAAATGGGGGGAAATATTTATTTTGCTATAAAAGAAACTTCCTCTTGGAGCTTTTGGCAAAATTTGAATGGACTTTGTAGATATAGTGATAATATTATATCAGTGGTAATTTCCTGGTTTTGATACTGGCACTGTGGCCACTATGTAGGAGTGTCCTTTTCCTTTAGGAAATACACACTGAAACATTTAGGAGTAGTGAGCCATTATTTATGCAACTTAATCTCAGTTGGTTCAGGAAAAGAAAATCGTGTGTGTGTATGTGTGAGGAGAGGAGAATGGTAAAACAAATGTGGTAAAATGTTATCAATTGGGGAAGCCAGGTGAAGGGTATACATTCCTTTGCTCTCTTGTTGCAACTTTTCTATAAGTTTGAAATATTAAAATAAAAAGTTAAATTGGGGTTTGGGCAGTAAGTTCTAAGAAGAAACATCGGGCTAAGGGGAATAGAGAGTGGTGAGGGTACTATTTTTATAAAATGGAACCAGGAAGGGGCTCTCTGATTAGGTTATATTTGAGCATGAACTGGAAGGGAGAGAAGTAACAAGGCATTCAGTTATCTGGAAAAAAGAGGGATCCACAGAGAGAGACTAGCAAGTGCAAAGGCCCTGGGCTGCTGAGGTATGCTTCTGAGGCATGCGGAGGCCAGTATAGTTGGAGCAGAGTAAGCAGGAGCAAAGTGTTAGAGATGAGGTCAGAGCAGTAGTGGAGGTACAAGACAGATCAGGGAAGTCCTTGAAGACTATGGTAGAAGCTATGAATTTTTCCCCAAGTGAGGTGAAATGACATTGGAAGATTTTGAACAGAAGAGTCAAATGATTTGAATGCATTTGCAAAGGATTACAATAGCTATAGGACTGGGGCAAGACTAGGAGCAGAGAAACTAGCTAATAAGCTATTAAATAAAAATGAGCACAATAAAAGCTTGAATGAAAGATTCAAACAGATATTTTACTAAAAAAGCGATATGGATGGCAAACACATGAATGGATACACAGCATCATTTGTCATTAAGGAAATGCAAATTAAAACTAAAGAGAGACCACCACTCATCTCTTAGAATGGCTAAAATTTTAAAAACTGATAATACCCAGTGCTAGTACCGATGCAGAGCAGCTAGAACTTTCGTTGCTGGTAAGGTCGCAAAATTGGTATAGCCACATTGGAAAACAGTTTGGCAGTTGCTTATCAAGTTAAACAAACACTTAGCAAATGACCCAACAATCCCATGCCAAGATCTTTACCCAAGAGAAATGAAAATCTGTGGGCACACCAAAGACCTGTATTTAAGTATTTATAGCAGCTTTATTCATAATCATCAAAAACTGGAAACAGCTCCATGTCCATTAACTGGTGAATGGGTAAAAAACAGTGTGCAGCCATACAGTGGGGTTACTGATACACTCAACAGTCTGGTTGAATCTGAGATGTATTCTGCTGAGTGAAAACCAGATTGAACATGCTACATACTGTATGATTGCATTTAGGTGATGTTCTCAAAAAGCCAAAATTATAGAGACAGAACACAGATCAGTTGTTGCCATGGGGATTGGGATGGGGAGAGAGGATTGTCTACTGAGGGGCACAAAGGAACTTTTGGGGATAAGAGAGACATTTTATAACTTGATTCTAGTGATAGCGACACAACTGTGTACATTTGTCAAACCTCTTATACACCTAAAATGGATGAATTTTACTGTATATAAATTGTACCTCAATTTACCTGACTTAAAAAAAAAACAACTATAAGGCTAATAAAAAGCATATGAAAAAGTGCTCAACTTCATTATCATCAGAAAAATGTAATTTAAAACTATAATAAAGTACTACCAGAATGGCTAAAATTTAAAAGATTGACAATATCAGTTGTTGGTGACGATGTGGAACAACTGAAACTGATATTTTGACAATGGGAGTGTAAACTGGCACAACTTTTTAAAAAACTGGTAGTATGTACTAAAGCTAACCATATTCCAACTCTATGGTCCAGCAATTCAGTTCCTAGATGAAATGAGTGCATCAGCCCATCAAAAGACATGTATCTAAATGTTCATAGCAGCTTTATTTATAGTAGCCAAAAACTACAATCAGCCCATATATACACCAGCAGGAAAATAAATGGTGTTATGTTCATAAAATGGGATATCAACTAGCAATAAAAGTATGAACTGCTGTTACATATGGCAACATAAATAAATCTTACAGATACAATGTTGAAAAAAGAAACCAGGCACAAAAGATTACATACTATCTGGGTCTATTTATAATATGAGGTTCAAGAACAGGCAAAATGAATTGATGGTGAAAGCATGTGGGGGGCGGGGTAATATTGACTAGGAAGGGGACATGAGACTACCTTCTGGGATGCTAGAAGTAGTCTCCATTTTTTTCAGGGGGTGGTAAGCCAGTGGTGAGCTAGGGCTGGCGCATACCTGCTCATGACAGCCAATTGTTAAATTCTCAAGAATGTTGCAAGCTGGTTGACTTCATGTGGGTAGTTTGTATTTGGCCATGGTAGTTTTTAATGTAGTGAAAATGTACAAACTCTTCTGCAAATTGCAGAGAGCCAATTGTTAAAACATTTAACAGCACACCACTGATTGTTTCTCACCAACACTTGGCCTCTGAGTGTAGAAGAAATCTAGAGACACAGGGAGAGGATAAGGGCAGAGAAATACTGAGGAATGCTCTCCTCCAGCCAAAGCCAAGGAGAGTTGGCAATGAGAAACTAGCCAACTGTTTAACATGTCTCAGCTCTAGTGACTATTACTTTGTGTATTACATCACTGCCTGATATTTGACTTTTTCATCTTACCTTTAGCCAAATTAGTGTATGTGCTGCTGATGCAAATACCCTTTAGTCAAATTTTTTTCTATATATTCTTTTTTTTTTTTTAAAGATTTATTTATTTTATTACATATCTCCCTTCCCCTCCTCCCCCACGGCGACGCGCCGAGACTGGTCACTGCGCAGGCACGGCTTTCCCCGCTTGTGGGCGGCTTCTGCTTCCATTCACGGCCGGCTTTCAGTTCGCGGGTGGCTGGCTGCGCTCCATTCACGGGCAACCTGCCCTGCCCGTGGCGGCTTTTGCCCTGTCCGTGGCAGCTTTTTGCCCTGCCCACGGCAGCTCTGGCCCGCCCATGGTGGCTTGCGGTTCTCAAGGCGGTCTGCCCGCTAGGAGAGGTCCCCAGGAACCGAACCCAGGGCCTCCCATGTGGTATGCCGGCGCCCTATCCACTGGGCTATCCAGCCGGCCCCTCTCTGTATTCTTGAAACACCTAACTGGTAGAGAAAATTATCAACACACAGTAACATTTCCATAGACTCCTCTTTTGACACATTGCTAAATTTATCCTTTTGATTTTGAGCATTTCAAATTCTTACCCTCTTATGTCATTCTGCCTATTGTTACCAATGTGAGAAGGGTCAGGGAGTATCTTGCTAAAGATATGGGCTATATATTCTGGAAATTAAGAAACCCTAAGTCCTAGAGGAAAGACCCTGTAAGCAGATGTCAATAATGTGGAGTTTTTGTTTTTACTTCTTTAGGAGCATTCCGGAAGAGTTTTCCGACTCCAGTTTGATGAATTCCAGATTGTCAGTAGTTCACATGATGACACAATTCTCATCTGGGACTTCCTAAATGATCCAGCTGCCCAAGCTGAACCCCCCCGCTCCCCTTCTCGAACATACACCTATATCTCCAGATAAATAATCATACACTGACCTCATACTTGCCCAGGTATGAAAAAGTATTATCTACATAGCACTGCAGGTGGGAGATGGAGTATTGGCTATAAGGTGCTTTTAGTTCACTGAGCCCTCTCATGGCATTAAATCACCAAATCCTGTAAAGCAGAGGAGTAGACAAGGTGAGAGAGGGCTGAGGTTGCTGCATTGCATACCGCCTTTCATCAAGGTAGCCACCCACAGTTCTAGATGATTCTGGGGTCCTACTTGTGTAGTGGAATTATTAATTCCTGCCCTGTCTACTAATAGATGTGAAAATGAGATTTGAAACAGTTTAAGAATAATGACCCAAAAGCTTATTATTTTGTAGTTTCCAGATCAAACCAGTATGTACAATAGAGACCCTTTAAGCCAAGTAGGCAATCTAATGTGTGGATGGAAAAATCCCTTGGTGAAATGTCACTTTGACATCTCACAGCTCTACCCCATTAATGTTGTTCCACTTTAAAAGCTAGCTTTTTTATCCTTATCCTCACCCTCCCACTCACGACCCCTCCAAAAAAGGCTATGGAAGCAGCAACCTCTGAACATTGGTGAGAACTCTGTTTATCATCCTACTCAAGACTGTAACCTCTCTCTGAGGCAGGAAGAGATCCTAAAATATCTAGGTTGTCTACATTATGGTATATTCAGATCATACCTGCCATCCTAACCACTTCAAAAACACAAGGTGATAGCTAGTTAGGGAAAACTGCACGAAACTACTGGGGAGGGGGGGAGCATTGCCATCATAATGATTTCTCATTTCCACACTTGCCTCAGTTGGTATGACAGAAGTGCATGTGTGGTGTTTCTTCTGACTGGGATGGTCCATGTCCTGCCAGGCTCACTTGGGTGCTCACCACTCTCATGGAGGACCCAGTGCTCTCACATTCCTCAGCCTCCTTGACCAAGTCAGAAGGGCCTGGGCGGGAATCCTAGCTCAAGCGTTACCTAGCCGTGTGTGACCTTGGGCAAGGAAATTCCCAGAGCCTTCATTTCCTTATTAGTAAGATGAGGATTATAATGGCTGCCTCAGAGGCGTGGTGAGGATTGCATTGAGATAATATATGGGAAAAGCTTAGGGCTTAGCACAGTGCCTAGCACATAACAAACCCTCAGTAGAAAGTGGTCATTATTATTGTTAATATTGTAGTGGTCATGTACCATACCCCTCCTTTTGTCAAAGTTATCGATTCCTTAGATTTCTATGGCATTTTAGCACTTGTACTATTCTTCCTGGCTCTCTGGTTGTTTCTGTTTCCTTCCTACTTTCACCCCTACAACATAGATAACCCTAAGAGTCTGTTTCAGATCTCTTTTCCTCTCCCAACCTCCCTTTATTTGGGAATAAAGACCCCTCTTTGGGTGCTTTATTCCCAAAGCTTCAGCTCTCATCTCAATGTAGATGACTCTCACATTTGCATCTCTAGGTCTAATCTCTGCCTTCGTCTCCAGTCCACATTCCAGCCACCATCTACACATCTGTCCTTGAAGCTTCAGGAGCACTTCTAGTACAGCACTTCCACCATCTGCCAGCACCCTCCAGCCAAACAACCAGACTAGCTTCACCTGACTCCCCCACTTCTGTTAGTGGCAGCACTGTGCTCGTGATCATTCAGGGGCAGCGCCTCAGAGCTATCCTTGATTGCACTGCCATTGTTGGGAGCAGGTCAAAACTTGAGGTGCAGCTAACCATGGTCAGTCTTAATCTCAAGACATCAGAGTTACTCTGCTTTGAGCCCCATGGCCCTGAGTATGCAGCCCTGCCTTTTGGTATAAATCCCACACACAGGCCATGTGGCCTTTGACAGAAGCTTTTGCATGGCATGGATAGAGAGCAGGCATTAGGAAAGACCGCCAGGCCTTTCTACCAATCAGCAGTTAAGTTCATATTCTTTCCCTCTTAGAGCAAGTGAGAAATACAGGAAAAGACGTAATGACTGTTTGCTCTGTTTTCACACAGGATTCATTAAAGTTGCGGTATTTAATGTATCTGCCAATGCCAGGAAGAGCAACAACAGTAACGATCAAACTCCTACCCAGTTTCCCCGGACTAGCCGAGGAGCCGGGATTTGAGACTCCTGTTGGGACGCGGTTGATCTGCAGTCGACCCAGGACGGTCTACTCAGCACAGCTGGCTGCTTCCATGCTGCTATCGGAAGATGTCTTTTATCTTTCGTGAATGATTGGAACTTTTAAACCTCACCTCCCCTTCCCTTCTCCTTTGCCCTCTGCACCTGTTTTTTCCCCATTTGGTTCCAGACAAAGATGACCTATAAATATATTTAGTGTTTTGCCAGAATCTCTCTTGCTTTGCGTTAAGCAGAAGAACTAGTTCCCTGTGTAGCCTACTAGGAGAGACCCACTTCTGGGAGTCAAGGGGATGCAACTTCAAGCCAGAAAGCCCCAGGGTCTCCCTGTGAACTGCAGGAATGTTTAGCACCTGGAAAGCTCCACTCACCCCCACACCAAACTTAGGAGGAGACAGAGCTCTCTGTATAGTTCCGGGGCAAGAAAGAAAGAGAGAAAACAAGAATGCACACTGTGGAATATCTGGGTCTCTTTCCTTCTTTCTCTGTTTCTGTCCCTCTTCCCTCTCCTTCAACCTGTTTCTCTACTCCACTAGAAAAGAAAGTGTGAAGAGAGTGTCCTCAATTAGAATGAGAAAATCAGGGAGAAAATGCAACACTTGGAAGAGTCAAATGCTGTTCAGTCAAAATTTCAAATCCAGGCTTTTGCTACAAGTGACCCTCTATGGCAACGATGGGTTCTTGGACATGGTACTTTCATCATATTGACAATT
>PVKH010029338.1:0-12677 GCA_004027955.1 Chaetophractus vellerosus | reverse complement strand
AAACAAGCTAGCACTACCTAATTTTAAAAAACGGGGGGGGGGGAGGAAGGAAAGAAAAGCAAGAAACAAACATACAAAGGAAAACCAAACAAACACACAAGCAAACAGTCAAAAAAGCTAAGTAAGAACAGCGTTCCTCCTTGGGCCCTTGTGGAGCCTCTCAGTCTGCCTGTGTTCATCAATCAATTACCCTGCAGGCTTCTCTGCAGGTTTTGAGGCAGATTTTAGCGAGTAAACTAAGTTAAAATTTTTTTAAGTAACCTTTTTTTTTTTTTGAGAAATAAGTGACCCAAAAGAAGTTAGTACAACAATAATGTCTATGTTTTCCCTATCCTATGTTATCAGCTGGATGTTAGATATCCCAGTGAATCACTACCCCTAGAGGAGCTGGGAATTGAACTAGGGACCTCAAATATTCAAGACAGAAATTCCTCCACTGACCTAACTTACTAAATGGGCCAGTTACCTCTTCAGAAAGCTCTTTAGTCAATTTCCCCTGTGAAGGTTTTACTCTCCTGTGGTAGCAGGATTCAGCAGGCTGTATGAGCAGATCCCCTCTCCCCACTCCTTGTCAGATTGAGTTCCTTTTTGAAATTTAAATGGGATCCTGATGACTGAGTTCACCTCACTGAAATGGTTTACAAGCCTCTTCTAGACTACCCCCTCCTCCCAGGGGACCTGAACTAGGCTTGTGGAAACTTATTAAGCACTACCCTCTGCCTGACTCCCTTAACAGAGTTGAAATTCTAGTAGTGCTCAGTGTGGAACTATTAAATTGGCTGACTCTGCCCTCTCTCAGCCAAGCCTCTAACCCAGGGCTGCCAGGTAAATCAGGCTTCCTCAGCAGATTCACCTCTCCCCTCAGCCTGGTGCCTCTTCAAGCCAGCTGGTGTGCTTCCCAAAGTTCTAAGGAAGTCCAGGCGACCAAACACACAGAAAGGAAACCCCTATACACCCTCTGCCAGAAACTTCCCAGTCTCAGAGAACGTTCCCTTTTGCTGGGTTGCTGGCGGGAGTTGGGGCTTGCCATCGTGCTTTGCCCTGAGGGTGGGGCTTAGCCGTCAGAGTCTGTGATTACCAGCTGGGGAAAAACTTACGGTTTTATCCTGAGCAACCTATCTCCCTGTCAAGCTCCTTCCAGATGGATGTGTTATGCTCGATTTCAGATACCCAGGCACATGGATGAGACCAAACCGACAATGCAAAAGCAAAAGGGACTTTTATTGGCTGACTCGAGTCAGGATCCAGGCTTCCCGACAGTGGGCAATGCCATGGACCCCGACCAATGGTCGTCACAGGGTTTATAAGCAGTAACCAAGGACAAGGGGAGCATATGCAGGTGTTCATAGTTGATAAGTCGCAAAACTCCGAGAAGCTCTGGGTGGGACGTACCCACCCGATTCACTCGAAAAGCAATGACGCAAGTTCAGAGAAGCCCGGGATGGGAGGGGTCATCAGCAGCTCCAAGGACTGGAGCAAGCTTTCGGAGTTATCAGGAGACACTGAGGAGCAGGCTTTTTTTTCAGGTTATCGGGAAACCTACATTCTTGGAGGAGGGAGGGCTCTAGGAATTAACTACAGTCTTACTTAACTCTTTATTAACTGAAGTCTTACAGATGTCCCAAAGGTTTTCACTCCATGGGCTCCCAGAACAGTCCATCTGACAGGGCAGGATCCTGTCCCCAATCAGCCATCCCCTACGAGACAGATGGCAAGTGCCCACCTAAACTGACACCATCTTCCCTCTTGATATCCATCCTACATATTTTGATTTCAATGATTTTGTTGTTATGTGGTTCCAAAATTTCATAACTTCACTGAATTCTTTTTACTTACAAATTAATACACATCATGAATTTTTAGCAAATTAAATTTGGTTTCTATTATAAATAACCGTTGTGCACAAAGAACAAGATTTTTATGAAATAAATCCTTTAATATTTGTTGTAACCTTCCTTCGATAAAGTACATGGCTGTTCCTAATGTTCCATGATGACTAAAATGATACATGTTATTTAATGGCCGATGGTAGCCTAAGATATCTAGATGAGGCCTCTTAATTGTGTTGATCTTTTTTCTTGATGAGTTGTAGGATTTCTTTATATATTCTGGATATTAAACCCTTATTGGGCATGTGGTTTCCAAGTATTTTCTCCCAATGAGCAGGTTGTCTTTTCACTTTCTAGCCAAAGGCTTTTGTTGCACAAGTCTCTTTTCATTTTGAGGACATCCCATTTATCTATTTTTTTAAAAAAATTTGTTATTTGTGCTTTAGGTGTAAAGTCTAAGAAATCTATTGCCTAACTCAAGGTCATAAAGATGCTTCCATACATTTTCTTATAGGAGTTTTATGGTCCTTGTGTTTAGGTCTTTCATCTTGTTTGAGTTATTTTTTGCATGATGGGTGAAATAGGAGTCCTCTTTCATTCTTTTGGATATTGATATCTAATTCACCTAGCACCATTTCTTGAAGAGACTGTTTTGTTCTAGTTGAGTGGACTTGGATATCATTAAAATCAATAGACCAGAAATGTGAGGCTCTATTTCTGAACTCTCATTCAATTCCATTGTTCAATATATTTATCTTTAGGCCAGTACCATGCTGTTTGACCATTTTAGCTTTGTAATATACTCTAAGTCAGAAAGTGAGAGTCCTCCAACTTCATTCTTCTTTTTCAAGATATTTTTTGCTATTAGGGGCCACTTAACCTTTCCAAATAAATTTGATATTTGGCTTTCCTAGTTCTGCAAAGAAGGCTGTTAGAGTTCTGATTGGGATCTTGTTGAATGTGAAAATCATTTTGGTTTAATTGACATCTTAAAAATATTTAGCTTCTAATCCATAAACAGGTAATGTCCTTCCTCTCTTTTCTGATTCTATTTATTTGTGTCTTCTCACTTTTTCTCTCTGTCAGTCTAGTTAAGGATTTATTCATTTTATTGATCTTTTATGGAATCAACTTTTGGTTTTGTATTTCTATTATATTTTTATTTTCTATTTCATTATTTCTTCTCTAATGCTTGTACTTTCTATCCATCTGCTTACTTTTGATTGAATTTGCCATTCTTTTTCTAGTCCAAGTGTGAAGGTAGGTCTTTGATTTTAGCTCTTTCTTCTTATATTTTTTATATTTTTATTTTATTTATTTATTTGTCCCCACCATCATTGTTTGTGCTTTCTGTCTGCTCTCTGTGTCTGTTTGTTGTGTGCTTTTCTTCTTTTTAGGAGCCACCAGGCACCAAACCTGGGACCTCCCATGTGGGAGGGGGGTGCCCAATTGCTTGAGCCACATCCGCTCCGTTTGTTATATCTTTCTTTGTGTCTCTGCATTGTGTCTCCTTGTTGTATATCATTGTTGTGTCATCTCATTGAGTTATCTCATTGCATAATCCCGTTGCATCAGCTCATTGTGTCAGCTTGCCATGCCAGCCCATCATGTCAGCTTGCCATCTTGCTCCTCCTCTTTAGGAGGCAGTGTGAACCAAACCCGGGACCTCCTATATATTAGGCAGGCACCCAAATGCTTGAGCCACATCCACTTCCCTCTTCTTTTTTAAATGTAACTATTTAGAACTATAAATTTCCCTCTCATCACTGCCTTCGCTGCATACCATAAGTTTTGATGTGTTGTGTTCTTCTTTTCATTCATCTCAAGATATTTACTGATTTTTCTTGCAATTTCTCTTTCACACAATGATTGTTTGAATATGTTAGTTATTTAAATTTCATATATTTGTGGATTTTCCAGTTCTCTGCCTGTTGCTATTTCCACTTTTGTTCCTTTATGGTCAGAGAATATGTTTTGTAAATGTCAGTCTTTTTTACTTTATCGAGACTTGTATTATGACCCAACATGTGGTATATCCTGGAGAATGTTCCATGTGCTCTTGATAAAAATATATATCATGCTGTTTTGGTGTGCAATGTTCTGTATATGATTTTAGGTCTAGTTCATTTATCCTATAATTCAAATTCTCTGTTTCTTTGTTGATCTTCGGTCTAGATGTTCTATCTATTAATAAACATGGTGTATTGATGTCTCCAACTATTATTTTAGAAACATCTTATTTTGCGTTCAGTTTCATCAGTATTTGACTCATATATTTTGTGGCATTATGGTTAGGTGCATAAATATTTAAGATTGTTATTTACCCTTGGCGGATTGCTCCTTTTATTAATACATAGTGTCCTTCTTTGTCTCTTATAACAGCTTTTGACTTAAAGACTTTTTCATCCAATAATAATATAGCTACCCCAGCTCATTTTTTAAGTATCTATTGGCATGGACTATCATTTTCCAACCTTACACTTTCAACATATTGTTATCTTTGGATCTAAGATGAGTCTTTTGTAAATAACCTGTAGTTGCATCCTGCTTTATTTATCATAGATTTATCCATTCTGCCCCTCTTTTTCTTTTCATTGGGAATTTTAATCTGTTAATACTCTGTTATTTCTGTATCAACAGTACTTACTTCAGCCATTCTGTCTTTTGGTTTTTACATGTCATATCTTTTTTTACCTCTCTTTCCTTTATTACAATCTCCTTTTCTTTTTGGTGTGTTCTCATTTCTCTTTCTGTGTATTTCTAAATACTTTCTTTATGGTGACCCTGAGATTTATATCACCCAACATATATCTATATTGTAGTAACTTGAAGAGATACCAACTTATCTTCTATAACTTGCAAGTTTTCTGTTCCAATATCTCATTTCTCCTCTTCATGTTGTTTTTGTCCCAGTTTACCACTTTATATTTTGCATGTTCATTATCACAAAATATGTCTTATTCTTGTTTATTTGCATTCTCTATTAAGATTTAGAGAGTAGAGTTGTAGTTTGAGGATACAGTAAGTACTATTGAGTTTTCCATTTACCCCTTTAGTTACTCTTACTGATAATCTTCTTTTCTTCATACTCTTCAAGCAACTCTATCCTCTTTTTCTTTCAACCAGACTCCCTATAGGAATGTCTTGTAGAGCAGGTCTTATATTGATTAACTTTCTTAGTTTTTGTTTATCTGTGTGTGTTTTAAATTCTCCCTCATTTTTGAAGGAGAAATTTGCTGCATAAAGAAATGTTGGCTGTGATGGTTAGGCTAATGTGTCAACTCGGCCAGGTAATTGTGTCCAGGTATTAGGTCCAGCAAGCACTGGGCTAATTGTAATACAAGAGCATTTATGGACTTCAATCACCAGTGAGTTTACTGCACGGATGGCTGATTACATCTGCATCAATCAGGGAAATTGGATCAAGAATGGATGATGCTTTTATCCAATCAGTTGACAGCCTTAAAAGGGGAAGTGATTTCAACATTCAGAGAGAATTTCCCAGCTCATCTTTGGACAGCCAACTTCTCCCAGAAACTCATCAAGGACCCTTTATCAGTCTTTCATCGGAGCCCCTGGCTTGCAGCCTGCCTGTGGAATCTGGACTTGTGCATCCCCATGGTCACGTGAGAGACTCTTATAAAATCTCATATTATTGACAGATGTCTCCAGTTGATTCTGTTTCTGGAGAGAACCCTGATTAATACATTGGCTGACACTTTTTTCTTTCAGTACCTTAAATAGTACTACTTTCTTCTCACCTCCATTTCTCATGCAAAGTTGGCACTTAGTCTTTTTTTTTTTTCTGCTTTTTGTCTCCATCCCCCCCTGCGGTGACGTACCGAGTCAGCTTCACCAGTGAGCAGTGGCCTTGCCCACTCATGGGCGGCCTGCCCCGCTTGCAGGTGGCTCTGCCCTGCCCGCAGGCGGCTCCACTCTGCTCTGCCCATGGTAGTTTTGCCCTGCCTGTGGCGGCTTTTGCCCTGCCCACGGCGACTCTGCCCCGCCCACGGTAACTTTTGCCTTTTCAAGCAGTCCGCCCGCCCGGAGAGGCCCCAGGGACCGAACCCAGGGCCTCCCATGTGGTAAACCGGCACCCTATCCACTGGGCTATACAGCCGGCCCCACATTTAGTCTTAGTGAGAATCCCTTGTATGTGAAGAATCTCTTTTCCTTTGCTGCTTTCAGAATTCTCTCTTTATCTTTGACTTTTGACATTCTAATTAGTATTTATTAGTATTTATTCTGTTTGCAGTATATTGTGCTTCTTGGACATATATAATTATGCCTGTCATAAGAGCTGGAAATTTGGGGCCATTATTTCCTCAGATATTTTTTTCTACATCTTTACCCATCTCTTCTGCTGGGACACTCATGATACATATGTGTATGTGCTTCATGCTGTCACTCACATCCTTGGGAGAACTGCTCAACTTTTCCTATTCTTTTCTCTATGTCTTCTATGAATTCGATTGTCTTCTCCTTCTCTGATACTTTCTTCTGCCTGTCCAAATCTGCTGCTGTATGCATCTAGTGTAATTTTAATCTCTACTTTTCATTTAGGAGATTTATTTGAATTTCTTTGATTCGTTGTTCCAGATTTTGTGTCTGCTCTGAACTTCTAATTTGTTCCCTTGACTGAGCAATATCTTCCTGTTTCTTAGTATTGTTTGTTATTTTTGCTGATGTCTGGGCATCTGATTATCTTGATGAGTTAACACTGAAGGTTAGTTTCTCCCCCTTGCCCAGGGTTTTATTGTTAATTGGTTTTGTGTTAAGGCTCTTCTTTGATGCTTGGTCTAACTTATTCTAGACATTTAAAAGAGCCTGTATTTGATGAACAGATTTTCTCAGCTCTTCTTCAACTGATTCTTGCCCTGGACATATGGTACAAATTTTAAGATTGCAAATTTTGTGTAATTATTTCCATTCCAGTAAAAACTTCCCTTCCTCTATTTATTCCCTAGGACTCTTTATCTGTTGTGTTGTTTTTGCTCAGAATTTTTTCTATAGCTCCTATGATTTGTTTAAATTCTCTCCTTCGCTCAGTGCCCCATTTTCCTTTCCTGTTTAGTTCTGAGATCCTCCTGTATTACTGCATTTCAGTTAACCTCCCTCACCCCCCCACCCATTTTTCCCTCTGTGTGGCTTTTCTGCCTTCGGTTTATTCCCCATTAGGGAATCCTGTGCTGGGCAGCAACATGGTGCTAAACCAGAAAGGTGGGTCAAAAACTATATTTTGTGTTTAGATGGTCCAGCCAACAGACACTGGTTTGAATGAGTGCAGCATCTGCCAGCCTCAGTTCCACAATCTCTCTCTCTTCCCTACCCGCTGTCGGCCCTTTTTTATATAGTACTCTCAGCGGGTTGTATTCTGCCCTGAGTCTCTGCAAATATATGTCCCCATGCCCGGATATGTGTGGGGATCTAACCCTCTGCTGTGGGTAGCTCTATAGTCTTTTTCCCTGCTGAGAAGTTGGAGCAATTTGGGCCACTATCTCTGAACAACTGCCAAGCTGCCCAGGACCACCTGATGGGGAGAGAATCAGACCAGCAACTAGGCATGGAAGTTTCCTACCTTATTTCTTTCCTCCTATTCAGAATTTGTTGAATCCTTCTCCCGTCTCTTCTGTCCTCCAGAATGCTAAGCAGGTGATATTTGTCCTTTTATTTGCTTAACCTTTGGGGAGGTTTTTTCATTGTGTCTTATTTCACCATGTTGATGATGTCACCCCAAATACCTTTGATTTTTTTTTTATAATATCTTCTTTTATTTCAGTTCTCTGTTGCTGAGTGACAAGGTATCCTAAAACTTAGTGGCTTGAAACAAAAACAATTTATTCTTTATGATTCTGATGATGAGTCAGGCTTAGCTGGGTGCTCTATACCACGGGCTGTAGGAGACCACTCATGGAGCTGTGTCCACCTGGAGCTGCAGGACACCACTCATGGGGCTGTGTCCACCTGGAGCTGTGTCCACCTGGAGCTGCAGGACACCACTCACGGGCCTGTGTCCACCTGGAGCTGTAAGGACAGCACTCATGGGACTGTGTCCACGGAATACCTTTGATTTTTGTATACTAATCTTGTATCTTAGAACACTGTTGAACTTGTTTATTAGCTCTTGTCAAATTTTCTGTCTTAATTAGGAAATTCTATAAAGAAAAGATCATGTCATCTGCAAATAGAAATATTTTTTCCTCTGCATTTCCAATTTGGATGGCTTTTATATATTTTTTAAAATACTAATTATTATGGCTATAATCTCTAGTACAATATTGAATTACAGTGGTTAGAGCAGACATCCTTGTCTTCTTCCAGAACTTAGAAGGAAAGCTTTTAGTTATTTGCCATTAAGTATCATAGTAGTTGTAGGGGGTTTGCATATTTACTTATTTGGTTGAGAAAATTCCCTTCTATTTGTAGTTTGATGAATGAAAGAGTGTTGGATTTGTGAAATCCTTTTTCTACATGTATTCATATGATCTTGCACATTCTGTCTTTATTGTATTCATATTTTGTATCATATTGCAGATGTCATCCCAACCTTGCATCCCATGGGTAAACCTCATTATATATGAGCTATAATTCTTTTTATATATTACTGGAATCTCTATGCTGATATTTTGTTGAGGATAATTTCCTTCTATAATCTGGTTTTTATATCATATTACTGGCTTTGTGGAATGAGTTGAGAACTCTTCCCTCATCATTTATTTTTGGAAGAGTTTGTCAAGTCTTCGTGTAATTCTTCTATAAATGTTTGATCAAATTCAATAGAGAAACTTTACTTTTGTGAAAAATTTTAATTGCAAATTCAATCTCTATACTTGCTATAAGTCTATTTCAGGTGAATTCAAATTTTTTGTTTTTTTCTTGAGTTACTTGCATACATTGTATCTTTCTAGATACTTTTCCATTTTCATCTAACTTCTTTATTTTTCTGAAATACAGTTGTTCATACTCTTTATTTTTTGAGTCTGTCATGCCAGTAATGACATCCTCTCTTTCACTCATACTCTTTTTTTTTTTTTCCAAAGATTTATTGATTTTATTACATATCTCCCCTTCCCCCCTGCTGCGGCGATGCGCCGAGACTGGTCACTGCGCAGGCGCGGCTTTCCCCGCTTGTGGGCGGCTTCTGCTTCCATTCACGGCCGGCTTTCAGTTTGCGGGTGGCTGGCTGCGCTCCATTCGCAGGCGACCTGCCCTGCCCGTGGCAGCTTTTGCCCTGTCCGTGGCAGCTTTTTGCCCTGCCCACGGCGGCTCTAGCCCACCCATGGCGGCTTGCCATTCTCAAGGCGGTCTGCCCGCTAGGAGAGGTCCCCAGGAACCGAACCTAGGGCCTCCCATGTGGTATGCCGGCGCCCTATCCACTGGGCTATCGAGCCTGCCCCTCACTCATACTCTTTGTAATGTGTTCCTTCTCCCTTTTTTCCAAGGTTACTCTAGTTGGAGATATGTCAACTTTGTTTATCTTTTCTTCAACTGTTTATTTTTTATCCTTTTACTTTTATTGGTTTTCATTATTTTTATTCTTTATTTCTTCTAACCTTTTATTTCCTTCCTTCACCTTTTTTTAGGTTTAGTGTATTATTCCCAGTATTAAGTTGGAAGGTTCTAATGTTAATTTAAAGATATTTTTTTATTTTATACTATACTTATTTATAGCTATATATTTCATCCATGCATGATTGTAAGTGCATCCTATATTTTTTCACATGTTGAATTTTTATTTTAATTCATCTAAAAAACTATTCTAATTCATCTTGTGTTTTCCTTTTCACCCATTATTTATCTAGCCCTATTTTATCTACCAAAGTCATATAGAATTGCAAATGCCACAGGCTAGCCAAATAAATTCTGCCCTAAAAAGCAGCATATGAGGACTCACACTGCTCAATTTCAAAAAGGATTGCAAAGAAATGGTAAGCAAAAGAGTGTGGTGTTGGTATGAGTATAACAAATAGATCAATGAAATAGAATTGAGAGCCAGAAATAAAACAGTGTGTCAATGGTCATATGATTCTTTTAACAGACTTACAAAACCATCGAATGGGGAAAGAACAGTCTTTTCACAAGTAGTGCTCTGAACACTTCATAGGTAAATACAAATGAATGAAATTGGAGCCTTAACTTACACAATATTAAAAATCCCAAGGATGGGTTTATCAACTTCAACGAATGTTCCACAGTAATGTAGTATGTTTATGTGGGTGGGTGTGGGAGGTGTGGGGAGTGGGACATATGAGAATCCCTATATTTTTTGTGTAACATTTGTGTTCTAAGTATCTTTTAAAAAATAAAAAAAATTATAAAAATAAATAAATAAATAGTACAAAAGGGATCAAGCACCTAAATGTAAGAGGTGAAACTGTAAAATGTTTAGAAGAACACACAGGATTTACTGTTCAATGATCATGGAATTTGGAAAGAATTTTCAGAAAAACAGCAAAATCATAAGCAACAAGAACAAAGAAATAAATTGGACTTCATCAAAATTAAAATCATTTGTGCTTCAGAGGACATCATTTATAAAGTGAAACGATAACTGAAAGAATGAGGAAAATATTTGAAAATCATATATCTGATAAGGACTTATATCCAGACTATATAAAGAACATTCCAGCTCAATGGTTAAAAAGACAAATAACCCAATTGAGAACTGGTCAAGGATATGAATAGATAGTTCTCCAACAAAGATTTTTAAAAGTAGCTAATAAGCACATAAAAAGTTGTTCAACATCATTAGTGGTCAGAGAAATGTAAATGAAAAACAAAATCAGATGCCACTTCATATCATCAACAAGTCTTGGTGAGGATGTGGAGAAAATGAAACCACTGCTGGTAGGAATGGAAACTGTTTAAGCCACTTAGGAAAATATTATGAATATTGCTCAACTGATAAAACAGAGTTACCATATGACCCACAATTCCATTCATAGGTATGTACACAAGAGAAATGAAAGCATAAGTCCACACAAACATTTCTATATTGCCAGATTGTCTGGTATAGAATTTATAGCTCAATAGAACTGTTAATGAAACAAACAAACCAACCAGTGGCATCTATGCCAGAAGTCAGCTAGCAAATGTGTGATCCCTTTCATTTTCTCACCATGGTGCTTCTTCCAAGCCATGGGTGTGAGCAGGGCAACAAGACCTTTGAAATGCTAAGAGCAATGAGAAAAGAAGTATTAAAGGGAGAAGACCCACATGATTCTAAGAACAGCAAATACAATAGGCATTCATAATATTTAAGTTTAGCTTGGAGAACCTGGTCTACTTTCTGAGCAGTAGTCCCTATGACAATTTAATTTTCATTGTCTATCCTGTTTTACTTTGACCTTATTGGTTTATACAGTGCTGCTGGGACTCTGAGTGGACCCTACTGATGTTGCCTGAGGGTACAGAAGAGTTTTTCTTGAGCTGAGTCACCTGTTATATCTTGGTGGAAGAGGGGAGTCTCAGGACTCTAGGGACAAAGATAATTGCTGGGACAGGCTTTCTGTTGCGGTAGAGTTCTGTGGTAGTTTGAAGCTTTTATGGATCCTAGAAAACTACGTCCATAAGCTTAATCCTTTGTTGTAGATGAGAATTTTTTGACTAGGTTACTTCAGTAAAACATAGTTCAGTGGGGCAGGGGGGTCTTAATCCACTCACTGGAGTCCTTTATACACAAAATAAATACAGAGAGCCAGGCAGAGAGACCTGAGAGAGAATGCCACAGAGGTGGAGGAAAATGCAGAGACCAGCAGATACCACCATGTGTCTTGCCATGCAGCAGAGGAGTCCAGGATTGCCAGTAGCTGGTCTTCAGAGAGCATTGCATGATAATGACTTGATTTGGACATATTTCTCAGCCTCAGAACTGTAAGCTTGCAAGAAAATAAAGCTTTCTTGTAAAGTCCAACTCATTTCTGGTATATTGCATTCTGGCGGCCTAGCTGACAAGAACAGGTTTTGGTTCCAGGTAAATGGAGTGCTTCTATTGCAAATACCAAAAAGGTGGGAAAGGTTCTGAAAAAATTCTGAGGTGCTTGATAAATTTCTTTGGAGAGACTCTTACTAGAAATATGAACACTAAAAGTCTTTCTGATGAAACCTTAGAAATGAAGAATTGTGTTTTTCCAAACTGGAATAAAGGAGACCCTTGTTATAAAGTGGCAGATAATTTGTCAAAATTGAGTTTTGGAGTCAAATGCAAGGCATAATTTTAAAGTGATGAGCTTGTATATGTAGGTGAGGAAATTTCCAAACTGAATGTGGAAGGTGCAGCCTGGTTTCTCCTTGCAGCTTATAGTAAAATGCAAGAAGAAAGGGCTAAGCTAAGAACTGGATTCCTGGGCACAAAGAAACTAGAAGTTGGTAGATTTGGAAACTCTGAGCCTCTGGAAAGCAAATCGGCAGAGAATAGTGCCCCGTTTGAGGATTTAACCATACTTAGAACCAGGCAGACATTTCCTTGCAGGTCAGGATTGGTAAGCAGTTTTCCCAGAAGGAATGTGGAAAGATGTATCATCTGATGATCGGGACCCCTGTTTGCTGCATGCAAAATAGGCAAGTGTTTTTTGAAAGTTATATATGAATGGAACTACTGCCAGTTTGGACAAAAAGGGACAGAGAAAGGATAGATTAATGGAAAAATGACTTCAAAGTCAGAACCCCGGAGGCTGAGATATGGACTGAAGACGTCTTCTCAGGCCAGGAGAGCAGACCCATCCATGTGTGTGGAAAGCGTGAGTACAGCAAGGCACTTGAGTAGGGCAGGCCTTCCACCTCATTGTTCAGGAAGAGTACTGTTGTCCCAGGCTTCAGAGAGGATGGAGCATGTTCCCTGCAGATTGG
>PVKH010029337.1:0-12678 GCA_004027955.1 Chaetophractus vellerosus | reverse complement strand
CCTTGCCTGCTCTCAGGAGGCTTCCCTGCCTGCGGTGGCTTTGCCCTGCCCATGGTGGCTTGCCTTCTCAAGGCAGTCTGCCCGCTCAAGGAGACCCCGGGAACCAAACCCTGGGCCTCCCATGTGGTAAACCGGCGCGCTACCAATTGAGCTACAGCCAGCCCCTGGGTGTTTCTTGTATGTTATGGTTTGCTTCTCCCTTGCTTCTCTCAGAGTTTTCTTTTTATCTTTGGCATTTGACATTTTGAGTAGTATGTGTCTTAGAATAGGTGTAGTCAGATTTATTCTGATTGGAGTATGCTGCACTTCTTGGACATGTAAATTCATTTCTTTCATGAGCGTTGGGCAATTTTCAGCCATTATTTTCTCAAATATTCTTTCTGCCCTTTTTCCCTTCTCTTCTCCTTCTTGACCTCCTATGACATATATGTTGTTGCACTTCATGTTATCATTCAACTCTCTGAGCTCCTGCTCAATTTTTTCCATTCTTTTGTCTCTCTGTTCTTCTCTCTCCAATTTAAACTGTTCTGTCTTCTGTATCACTTATTCTTTCTTCTATCATTTCAATTCTGCTGGTATGACTAATGTATTTTTTACTCACTTATTGTGTCTTTCATTCCCATAAGCTCTGTTATTTTTCTGTTCAGGTTTTCTTTTTTTTCTTTTTTTATTTTTTTATTACATATCCCCCCCTTCTGCTTGCTCTTGCTGTGTGTCCATTCTTCTGTGTTTTTCTATGTTTGCTTCTTCTCTCCCCCCGTCTTTGCGGCGACACGCCAAGTCGGCCCTCCCCGGCGGCGGCTCACTCCGTTCGAGGGTGGCTCCATTCCGTTTTCATGGGCGGCTCTGCTCCATGTTTTGCGGGCAGCAGTCCTCCATGTTTTTTTTGCGGGCTGCCTGGCTTCCGCGGCGGTTCGCAGGAGGCAGCTCCACTTTTTCACAGGTGACTTTGCCATGCCCGTGGGGGCTCCGCCCTGCCCGTGGTGGCTTTTTGCCTTGCCCACGGCAGCTCCGCCCTGCCCACGGCGGCTTGCCTTTCTCAAGGCCGTCTGCCCGCTTGGAGAGGTCCCCGGGAACCGAACCCAGGGCCTCCCATGTGGTACCCCAGCGCGCTCTTTATCCACTGAGCTATCTAGCCGGGCCCTCTGTTCAGGTTTTCAAATTCTTCTTTGTGCTCGCCCAGTGTCGTCTTGGTGCCCTTTATCTCTTTAGCCATCTTGTCTTTCAACTCATTGATTTGATTTAGAGATTTGTATCAACCTCATTGATTAGTTCTCTCAAATCTGTGCCTCATCCTTTCCTTAGGCCATATCTTCCATTTTTTTAAGTATGACTTGTGATCTTTTGATGATGTCTAGTCATCTGATTATAATTGTGAGTTTACTCTGATGCTCAAGTTTTCTCTTTTGTCTAGGGATTTAGTGGCAGGAAGCTGTGTGTTACTGCCATTCTTTGATTCTTGGTTCAACCTGTTCTAGCTCTTTAGGATTATCCCTGTTTAGTTGATCAAATCTAGGCCATGAACCCAGTAATCAGTTACAGACCTTCTTCCAAAGCCCTTGAGGAGGAAGGCTGTAAAGGCCTGAAAAAGCCTATCTTATTTATTTACTTTTAATTTCCTCACATGCACCTCCTTGGTCCACCAGCAGACGGGGCTCTTTGGTCACTGTCCCTGTTCAAACTCTGGTTGGACGGTGTTCGCTGCCACACTGAATGCAACGATGTGACAGGAGATCCTGCCAAAAGGCTATTCAGAGCCTCTGAAATCACACTTTCTCAGAAGCTATTCTCCAACCTTTGTAGGCAGGCCCCTCCCTTTTCCCAGGTATGAAATAATTCCACTCTCCTCTGCATCCACAACAACCAGTCCCAGTCAGAAAGGAGGGTATTTGTGGGAGTTGGATTTCTTTAGCCCCAGGGCAAACAATGGTGCAGCCCCACCCAGCCTGGAAGGGCTCCTGGGACACAGCAGACCAAATTTGTTGGCCAAAAACCTGTACATGAACAGTTATTAAATAAGTCATATTTCATCAGATGATCTGTGTATAAAAACATGTCATACTATTTATAAAGCAGCATGGGCTATCTTTTTTTTTTTTAATTCTCTATCATTTTATCCTATTTTATCACTAGAATATATACCTTTTGAATGCAGAGACTATTTCTTTTCTATCTTTGTGTATTAGTCAGCCAAAGGGGTGCTGATGCAAAATACCAGAAATCTGTTGGTCTTTATAAAGGGTATTTATTTGGGATAAAAGCTTACAGTTACCAGGCCATAAAGCATAAGCTTCTTCCTTCACCAAAGTTTGTTGCCACGTGTTGGAGCAAGACAGCTGCTGACCTTTGCCAGGGTTCAGGCTTCTTGGGCTCCTCTCTTCCTGGGGCTCCGTTTCTTTCTGGGCTCAGCACCTCTGTTTCCTCCACAAGGTCAGCTGTAGACGATGAGGCTCTCTAGGCTTTGCCTCTCTCTACAAGGCCAGCTGTAGTCTATCAGGCGAATGGCTTATCTCTATCCCAGGGCCTTCTCTCCTTCCTCATGACCAAGCTCCTCCATCTGCTCGCCTCCCCGGGCTCCAGCATCAAAACTCCAACATCAAAACTACTACAACTCAGTCCTTTGCCATATCTTTTATATTTGATTTCCCACCCACCAAGGGGTGGGGCTCAATGCCCTACTGAGGTGGCCCAGTTAATGCCCTAATCATAACTTAATCATGCCCAGATGAACAGACCAGTTAACAAGCATAATCCAATATCTATTTTTGGAATTCATAACTTCATCAAACTGCCAAACTGCTGCACTTTGTATCCCCATCAAATGCTTATTAAGTATGTATTGATGATGATGGTGATGGTGATGAAATATGGGAGAAAGGACCTTCCAATTTTTCATATTTCAAGATCATATTTAAACATTGTCAGATATAGTCATTCAATGAGTTATTTACTATGTGTGCTAGTATTTGGGAAGATTGCAAAACACATACCATGATAACCTATGCCTTTGAGACATAACCTCATTAGAAAGATTAAAAATGCAAACAAGAAATATTAATAAAATTACCACATTATGATTTAGATGTCAAATAAATTTCGTATATTAAATTTCAATCTTAATAAAAATATTTTGACATTATATATAAACTTTGTCCTTTACTTTCTGCTGAACAAATAGCAATTGTTTTTTCATGCCCATCTTTTTTTCCTTTCTTTTCCCATGTATTTGGGAATCTCTAGTAAAAAGAAAATAATTGTAACTGTCCAGTTATCTGACATATTTTTAACATCAACATAATTTGCTGATTGTATTTCTGGCCTAGGAAAGAATTTCTCTGCATAAACAGCATGAGACAGCCCGGAAAGCCCTAGTGGGAAAGATACCCCCTGATTACACACTCGTGTTTCATAGGTAATGATTTATCAGATATATTTACACCTGAGCATCTTTAGATTGACTTTGTAGTGTTCAGACATACAGAATGAATCCTAAATTATCAACACAAACAGGAACCTCTACCCTAAAATGGATCCAGTCTTTCAGTAGTAAACGCAGTTCTAGAGGTTTTATTTCCCTTTTATTTATATGTGTGTGTGTTTTTTAAAGGAGCAGTATGGTCTTAGGCTACTAGATGATGATTTTTGCAGTCATTGAAGACTGTAAAGTGATCTGGTAGTGTCTGAATATAAGTATCAGCCTTCACCAAAGTTGATATTCATGACTGAAAGTTCATTATACACTATTAAGCATCCTGTATTTGCCTTTCATGGCCCTTGAAACAATAGTAATTAATTATTTGAGGGGTCATTTGTTAAATGTCATGTTTCCATTTTAGACTGTAAATTTTATGCGGGCAGGGACCATTGTATCTTTATTAATTAATGAATTCTTAGTCCTTAGTATAAAATGCCTTTCTTAGTGTCAGTCATATAATAAAGGCTTCCTAGATGTTAGTGACCAAAATATATTATACTATAAATTAATAAGTGCAAAGAGAAACATTTAGGTTTAAATTTTACTTAAATAAGCAGATCAAAGTGTGGTTATGAAATGCTTGCAGCTTATTTTATCACTAACTTGATTAATAAAATGGAGAAGTTCCTGTTCTAACAAAGTTACCAAGAGCACTGACAAGATCTTAATTATAGCATTTTAAGCTCGTTATTAAAGCTAAGAATGATATAATTCAAGAAAGCAAAATGAAAAGAGTCATTAAAAATTTTCAATTTCAGTTCGTTTTATTTTCTGCAATTTAAAGCTATTTATTGAAAACTTGTAACCAATATTAATGAGATTAAGTTCTTGTTTGTCTGCTAATGTATAACAAAACTCTGGTTACTTTTCTCCATACTTGTAGGATATCTTTGGAAAGTCTGATTCAAAAGACAGACTGTGGTGCACACAAAGTTCTCCTGGGGATGGGGAGAATGGGTGCCAGGAAATAGACAGTGTCTCCAAAATGAGCTGAAGCTGAGGCCTGTGTGACCACTAACCTGCAGAGAAGCTTGCCCTAACACGGTGGACAAAGAAACCAAACAGTTTTAAATATGAGCTCCAAATGGATCTCCATAAAGGCAGCTGCTTTGAATTTGCTCCCATTTATTTGCAATGGCACTGCTTTGCACATAGCAACTCTGCAGATCAAGTCTGGGGTGAATAGCACCAGGGTCTATTGATTAACAAAGTGAATGAGTCTTTCAAGTCATTCTAGGGTACAAGTTAGTTTATAAATATATATTAATTGGATAAAGAAGGAATATTTTACTTTAGAGTTTAGTTGAGAGTATAAAGTTAGAGTTTTTAGAAGTATTTGATTTGACTACCATTTCAAAGTGTTAGCTTATAAACAAAATTGGGAAACATCTGTTTATTTATGGCAGTTAATAAATTGTTGGGCTTAATGTAACGATAGACTGAGGTTTATAATAGAATATGTACTAATTGCCAGAAAGCTAATTTGCCTATTTTAATAATTTAATGGATAAAGAATATTCACAATAATGCAAGCTTGTTTAATCTATAAGTAGAATAAAGCCAGTGTCTAACACAAGCTCTGAAGTAAATGATTGTGAGTACATACATTATATTATTCCACATAGATTTTGTTAGCATTTGCATTTATATGGGACATATTGGTCATTGTTTAGGTATTACATGTGTGTATTTTTGGTATCATTTCAAATATTTTTTCCCAATTTCAGGGGTCCGGTCCAAGCACCAGCACTAGCACCCATCATCAGTGGTCTACACTGTTTTTCAGATTTAGGAGAACTACAGAAAGATTTTGAGTTCTATGATCACCATATTCTAACTCCTACTAGACCATATTCTGAAAAGAGGTGAGTTGAGAAATTTTGTTGAATAGAATAGCTACTTTCTGCTGGTTAGCTAAAATCATGGCACTTGCCCCTAGGCTCCAGAGGACATCCCAAACTGTAAAGCAGGGCCTCACCTCTCACCGTGAAATTTGAAGGTGGTGTATCCTGCCCCTCTAGGTAGAGAACAAGCATATGACCTAGGCTTATATGATTGGAATATTTAATCTGGGAACTTTTACTCTCAAGGGAGTGACAAAAAGACCCAGGATAGTTAGAAATTATTCAAGTCACCAGTGGTAGAAGAATCAAGAGTCCAGAGAAACAGCCCTGGTGTCCATTGTGGCACAGTAAGCTATGATCTACCAATCTCTTCCTGTGCTGTGACTCAGCTGTGTTTTTGGCTCCTCATCTACCTTGGTTTCTGCCTAGTTTCTAAGCCTGATTCTCTAGTTTCCTATGAATTCTATAAACCACCAAATAGCCTTCTAATAAATACCTTGTTTCTGTTCAAATTATCCAGAGTTCTTCTCTGTAATGCCATTTCAGGTTCTCAATGTTTAATATCAAAGTATGGTTCAAAAACTGAATGAGTTACGTTGAGACCACAGTATAGACACAGCCTTTCACCCTTGGTTTTAGGGCTCTGCTTCTGTGGGCATTCCAGTATGTTCTGCTCCTGCTTTTGCTGCTCCTGCCTCTGTCAGTCTTGAATGCAAATATTCCAAGAAAAGATCTGACTGGTTGGGTTAATCACCATCTACAATGGGATGCCCCTCTGGGGAAGAGGTCTCTGGTCAAGTCTCTCATAGGCTGTAGGCCAGTCTACAGATTGCCTGCTTCTGAGTCAAACAACTTTCTTTTACCCAGTCATCTGTGGCCAGACCAGTGGGATCATGTGGAACCAAGTAAAGAGCTTGTCAGAAGGGGTCTGTGGGCATCTCAGTCTCTCTAGAGTATACAAAAGCATGGCAATGCAATAGACAAAAGTGTGACTAGAAGAAAATACACCAAAATGTTAACAACAGGTTTTCCTGTAGACTTGCCAGTCATTTTTATTTTCATTCTTCTTTTTCTGTAACTTTAAAATTTTTTGCCTACGATATGTATTTTATTTTTTTATTCTAAGAAACTATTAAAAATCCATGAAAATTGATGAAATATTCAATAAAGAGGTAAAATTGACTTCTTTAGACAGAATAAAGTTTCTTATATGACTTGATAGCTAAAACAAGTTTTAGATAAATTAAGAGTTAAGTAAAAATAAATGCCTATAATGAGTGATGAAAGATACAAATGTATATAGAGCATAATACAGATTAAGAAATAATCATGTGTATGCATAAAAAGGTCACTGAAAACAAATACAACAAAAATTCAGTTATTCTAGTGATGGGATTAGGGCCAATTTTAATTCTCTTTGTTTTCTCCCCATATTTTCATCAATGAGCAACGTATACTATTTAAAGTATTATTCTAACTTTAAAAAGTTATTTAAAAATATCTCCCAGAGCAAAGAGGGTGTTTTTTTTTTTTTAATGAGGGTGATCTGAAATAATGAGAGTGACCACTGAAAATGTGAGTAATGCTTTTCTTCGTTTTTGAGTTTTATTGTAATGACACATTGGGTTTCTTTTCATAAATGTGATAATGGACAATAACTCTCCCCTTTAAATGGCCCCATCTAAGTCTGCCATTTCACTAGATACTAGACTCTAGCATTATAATTAGTTGATTAGCCTACTGTAACAATGTTGAAACTGTGGCTCTTTAAGGATTTGAGTTCTGCATTTTTAGTACAGTAAGGGAGGCGGGTGGGAATACAGTGAAAGAGAGAAAAAAAAGAGAATTCCTAATAGGCCACAGTGGACGTATACATCATCTGTTCCCAAGGCAAAAGGGTGAGGCCTATCACTCAGGACTGACCCTTCACATGTGACTTTTAACACCACCATGTCTGACTTTCAAAGCATTTTCACTTACTACTTTCTTTGATACAAAGGAAAAGTACTTGTTGAGAGAACATGTTTTATGATCCATTTTCTGTATGTGTTTTAAAGGGAGACATGTTCTTTTCCACAAATAAGGTACCAAAACATATATATTAAAAATCCAGTGAAATGATTCTTCCATTTTCTTTCTGTGTTCCTTTAAACATACTTTATTTATATTACATCACTTTGGAGATTTGACTGTATAATCTATGGATTATTATGTTCACTAAAAGAGGGAAGAACATCTTTATGCTTCTCTTGTTTGGAGTAAAAGACCTAGCCCATAAAACAGAAACACATCTAAGGCTGTACTTAGTGGGGAAAGACTCAGTCTAGGTGTAAATCCCGAGAGAAGATCCCAAGCATGAATTAATAATGACACTTTTCCACTGCAGGGGAGGAGGAAAGAGTTATTTAGTCTCTAGAATGTCCAGATATTGGCAATTTGAGTCTCAGTTTATACTTCTGCAAGAAGTGTCTCTTGGATATGCTAAATTACCCTATGTAGGAACAAGAAAGTTGGAAACAAGGTCTTTTAGGAGCATGAGTGTTCCATCTGAAGGGTATCTGGAATTCTATGAGATGGTTCCAAAAGCTGTTGGCTGGCAAAAAGCAGACCTAGGAATTCAGTCCAAGCTGATAAGATGGACTATCTCCTTTAAGCAAGCCATTAGGCTTCTTTACCAGTTGATAACAAGTAGCCAAAACTTCTCAGCAGAATCCCTGGGTGTAGGAAGATGGTCCCATCCTGGACTACATCTCTCTAGGATTGTTGATGCCATCTAGCCCTAGCTGTAGTTGACAGGAAGCTCAGGTCCAAGCAATAGGCAGGTGTCCATGATCGGCAGTGTGAGAACTTTGCAGGAGAGCTGGTTTGGGATTTAAGCCTTGAACTGGTGCTACAGCCTCTGTTTGCTATTCAAACCCAATGCAAGGACATGGAGACTTTTGGTGGTGCCACATTAGACATGTCACCCTCTGTATGCCTTCATCACCCACTATATTTCCTCTTGGGTCAAGGACAGACCTAGATAGCTAAGAGGAGTGCAGTTCCAATTAGAGCCCTGAACTCCTGTGGATACATCAAGACTGGCTTCTAGGGAAACGAATGTGGCTCAAGCAATTGGGCTCCCATCTACCATATAGGAGGTTTAGGGTTTGATTCCTGGGGTCTCCTGGTGAAGGCAAGCTGGCCCATGCGGTGAGTTGGCCTGAGCAGAGAGCTGGCCCATGTGGAGTGCCGACCTGCATGGAGAGCTGGTGCAGCAAGATGAGGCAACAAAAAGAGGAACAGAGGAGAGACAATAAGAGACACAGCAGACCAGGGAGCTGAGGTGGTGCGAGAGATTGAGCACCTCTCTCCCATTCCAGAAGGTCCCAGGATTGGCTCCCAGTGCTGCCTAAAGAGAAAACAAGCAGACACAGAAGAACGCACACTGGATGGACACAGAGGGCAGACAACCTGGGGCAGGGGGGGGGGAGTTAAATAAATAAATCTTATAAAAAAAAAAAGACTGGCTTCTACACTTTTCATCACTGCCATAGCCATAACACCATCTTAGTAGATATAGAAACTCATTTAAATGACTAATTTTTATCTTGAATAGACCCAAGTTGCATCAGAGCTTTGCTACTGAACCCAAGTTAAATGTGGAGTGTGAAAAAGTAGAGATCAACTTAAACTCAATCCTAGAAATATTCTGCTTTGTTGGGATCAGGATCATGACACTAGAACTACAGAGAAGAAAGTTTAATCAGAGCCAACTACTAGGCTCTGCAGTGAACAATTATCTATTAATTTTCAACATTTTTAATCAGCCTTTGGCCAAATCATGAAAGAATATAACTGAGAATATAAAACTTAATACAATCAACTTTGACAATGTAAGAAAGTAAAACTCTAATTTCAAAGTTTAAGAGTTAGAAGTGGAGAGTATTAAATGAACTGGCAAGGGTCTGGAGGTAACTTGTCCATATGTGTCTAAAGCCATGGCCAACTTACCTATACATGACTAAATTGCTAGAATATTTAAAAGTAGACATGGTTAAAAATGATTGACTTTCAGGGAGTGGAACTGGGGTTGGGAAAGGTTGGACTTGGGATTGCTGCTTTTTATTACAAACCCTTCTGTACAATTTGATTTAGTTTCAACTATACATAGTAGACTGATTAAAATATTAAATGTTTTTACAGACATAGAACAAATCACAGATGAAAAGTCCAATATATTTTGATTATATAAGCATTTTAAGTTTCTCTAGTTCCAAAACAAATTTAAATGGAAAATAGCAAACTAGGTAAAATAGAACAAAAGTGTTCATGTTCAATATATAAAGAGTTCACACCAATCAATATGAATAACCTTGAGATCCTCAACAGATAAATGAGCAAAAGACCAATGGTTCATAAAATAAGGAAAAGGTAATTAATACATTTAGGAAATAATGATTAATCTTGCTAATTATTAGAAAGTAATTTCAAATGATGTGCTATATTTTGCTTAGTGAATTCACAGAACTTACTGTTATTACTATTTATAAAAGTAATGCAAAGAGATACTGCTGAGGGCTCAGAGTTTGGGAGCTAAATTTTCACAATCTTTTAGAAAACAATTAGGCAATTTAGGCCAAAATCCTAGAAAATCTTTTTGCTCACTGATCCAGTTATTCCATTCTGGAAACCTATACTAATAAATAGTTCAAAATATGGAAAATCTTTATATGCAGAGATGCTCAGTGCAGTATTCACTATTTTCTGCTATAAGCAGAAAAACTTGGTAGTAATGTAAGTGTCCAAAAATAAGGGAATGTTCAAATGAAGTAAAATGAATACACAATGGACTGTTAAACAGCCATCAAATATCAGATTTCAAAGAATATTTAATGACATAAAACTGCATTGAAAACTGCACAATTATAAAAACAAAAATGTAAAACTACACATAGAAAAAATTAATATTGCCTTTCTATGTGTGATTTTCCTTTTTCCTTCTAGTTTACCATATTTTCTAAAATATATATTATATAATGCTTATATGTTACTTTTATGGTGAGAAAAATTACTAAACTTCATTTTGAAGAAACAGAAAGGGATCGGTAAAGATAAAGCAACTCAAAACTATTAAAGTATGAATATACATAGAATATGAGAAAAACAGAATTGCAATGATGGCAGATCTATAGCACTCATACTATGAGTTAGTCCCTGCTTTGAGCACATGACATATGTTATCTGAATACACATGTTAATTGATAACTACAACCCATGAGGTGTAGGTACTTTAAAATCCCCATTTTAATGATGTGGCTATGGAGGCAAAGTGAGGTTAAGAGTCTTTCTCAAGGTTATTTAGCTGAGATTTGAACCCAGGCTGAAAGGCCCCAGACACTAAGTGCTAATCCACCTGGCTGTACTGCTTCTAAGTCTTAGAATCTAGCTGAAGAAATATGGCACATTTGAGAAGAAAATGGAAAAAAAAAAAAAAAAGAAAGGGAATGTGACAAATGTAAAAATGATTAGTTCAGACATTTGTCTGTTTTTCATTATTATTTTTTTATACCAGAGGCTTCTTATCTCTCTTCTTTTCCTCTTTTTTTCTCCACACCACTGCTTATTTGCTAAATCCCCCTAGGACATCATTTACTCTTCTAGCAAAGTTGAAGGAACCCCTCAGGCTGAACACAGATTCTCTGTTGAATCCTAAAGGAACCCTATTAAACCTTTAAAAATACTGAGGACCCGCATTCACATGTCTGAGGGGTTCATCTAAATTTATACCTGTTCTTTTTGATAACCACTGTTGACTGGAAATCTTTCCTTTTCTGTGAGGGGACTTTTTGCTTGGCCGCAGCATGATCTCTTGCCAAGAGACTGAGGGGTGCCCATTAGGGAGCTAGCTGGTGAGACAGGTGATGGCACAATCTCTAAGTTGCTTAAATCCACTCCATCTGGTTCTGCACTCCTTGGCCTGAGAGACTCAGAAACATAAGTTGGAAAACCCGCTCTCTGCCCCATCTCAGAGGAGTACTGCACATCACTTTGACCACGGCATTCTCTCCCCAGGGTCAATGAGGGTGAAACTCCAGAACCTGATGTCCCATGCTTTCCCCATCTCGCCTTTTCATTAGTTGAACTACTCCCTCCTGCCCTGGAGCCTTTTCTTTTGAAGTGTCTACCCCTTGGCTTTGTCCTGTTTGTCTTCCCAGCCTGTTTCTTTCTCTCGTTCCTGAAGTCCCACCTTGTCTATGAAGCAGCCCTAGAATCCGTAAGTTGGAGAAAGGAAATTGGCCCCCAGGGAGGGCCTTCAGACATAATGCTTTCTCTGCTTAGAACATTTTTTCTCTGCTTCATCAGCCCCAACCTCCTCCTACCTTTTTGTTTTCTCTGGCTAATTCATCGCTGAGGTCTTAACTAAAACATCACTTCTTCACGGAGACTGACCCTAGCATCCCTAATGCATCCTCTCCTAGCAGCCTGTGTTTGCCTTCATATCACTTTCACAATTATAATAAAACGTTTGTGTGATTAAATAAGCCTGCAAGCCTGTAAGCTGCATGAGGGCTGGTTCTAGATCTCCCATGAACTGTTACATCCCCATGCACTGAATCAGCGCTGGCATGACAAATGCTATGAATGAGTGACAGGAAAGAGGGGCAAGAGCTCAAAGAAGCTGTGGGGTCCCAAAGCAGGAGGCGGGGGGGGGGCCAGTGCCTGAGTCTAGGAGAGGAGAGGAACATGTTTACTTTTCTGTCAGGCAGGAGCAAAAGAGTCCTTAGTTACAGATTGAATCAGGGACTACTTGTGGCTTGACTTCAGTATTTAGTGAGGAAACATCACGAAATAAATCTCTTCCACCCTCTGTTTTATGTCTGAAAATCTGCCGTTAGACTTGCATTCCTTGAAACATTAATCCTGCCCTTGTTAAAATGCAGGATTCCTCCAAAAAGTAATGGGTTAAGTATCAGCATTGTCATGTGATACATTTCAGGATCTTTAATGAGAACTTTTGGTGTGGGTGAGGCATAATCGTAGGGGTGATTGGTCCAGAATTGTGAGATCCAAGGATTGGAATCCCGTCTCAGCTACTTCACAGTGTTCTGCTAGGCGGGCTCCCCCAGTAGAGCTGTCTCCCCTGGGTGGAAGCCAGGAAACAGGTGAATCCCAAAGCAGAGGAGCCTGGAGGTCGGAAGTGCATTGGCATAGAAACAGGGATTTCAGGCACCTAGATCATACTCCTTCCTACCTTTACTGAAAAGGGGGACGAAATCGGTCCCCCAAACCAGCATTTGATATGCCCAATATGTGGTCCAGGTCAGGTTCCCCAACGTACTTTCATTTGCTCTATCCTTAAAATGGCAGTAACTGCAG
>PVKH010029336.1:0-12676 GCA_004027955.1 Chaetophractus vellerosus | reverse complement strand
GTGCTCTTATCCACTGAGCTATCTAGCCGGCCCTACCATACGCTTTTGAAAACAGCTTAGCTCTATTGCTTTTGAACATAGAATATCATTAATAAATAAAATCTTCATTGTTTTAATTTATTGATATCTTATTTATATATTATATTTTATAAACTCTTGAATATAGTATTTAAATATTAATTACTTAAATATAGTTTCTAAACTCCTTGAATAAGTATGCAGGTAGCATTTCATGTTAAATATATTTTAAATATTGGTCCAGAAAATATATTTGGGATTAACCACCTACTACAAATGGAGAAGGCTTTTGTGTCACTATTTAGCAAGTAGAATATTACTCTAATTAATTCATTTTTGCTGGTTTCTGCATTATAAAATGTAATGATAAAGACATCTTGGCTTCTTAGAAAAGGACGTATTATAATACAGCTCAAGATTGGATCAATAAATAAAAGGAAGGAAGCTGCCATGTTTCTTAACAACTCTTAGGTAAACTCTGGTGAGGTAATTGAATGCTGGGAAATACCATTAAATGTGTAAATTCGGTCTCTTTGCTGGAATAATTTATTTGGCAGTGATGCAGAAATACAGGGCTATGTAGAATGACTTATCCCATCTTCCTTAAAGAGTAGTTTACTTTAGTTAGTCTGTCCTTCTGCAGTCATTGCATCACATAAATATGATTTAGCCAAGGGCAGTTGGTTCCAAGGAAACCACTTTTTCTTCTTCTTCTTCTTCTTTTTTTCCCCAAACTTATTCTTGGCTGACTTTTTCAACTATTAGCACTGTGTTCAATTAAAAGCAAAAACTCTATAAGCTAATGTGTATCTAACAAATGATTCCACTAAAGAAATACAAAACTGAAGTTAAAATAAATTAAGAAAAGTAGAGGAAGGGAACGAACTTCAGTTATAGATTAAGATCACGTTTGTTTGGGTGAGGTTGGCCTTGTGGTTATTGTTTGAAGATGTCCCAATCTCTGTGAGACATCAAGGAGCGTGTTAGCAATTGTTCTCAGCATGTGGTTATGGCCAAGTGACACATTTTCAAGTTGTATTTTTGATACTGGGCTTGCTTACCACAATCTGAATTTATTTCCTTAACCTCAACTTCTTTGTTGCTATGTTCAGAACTGAGGCCAATTTCCATCACTGAAATTTTATTTCCAAATGTGAATTGATCCAGAGAGTTCTTGAATAAAGCCTTTTTCTGGTGTGATCAAACTGTTTTCATGTACAGATTTATTGAGGCAAGTGACTTATTGAAATACTTTTTAAAAATTTATTCGACTCATAGTAGGCTTATGTGAAAGAGTCTTCTCTGATAGATTTTGAAGAGAAAAATAAATCAAAAAGGGCTGCTTAGCTAAAGAATTTTAGATAAATCTGTCAATTCAGTTTTCAAGTTCTGGCCTGCACTGCAGGACTTTTGAAAGAATGTTAATATTAATAGTGCCATCCTTTAAAATTTTGAATTAGTTCAATTCAAGAAGGAAGGACTATAACCTATTTTGTGAAACATTCCTGTCATTGACTCTCTCTACAGGAAAGTAATTGACAACTTTTGAAATCTGCTTTTTAAAATAAAGGCATGGAATTGTATGGGAGACTAATCTGTGTTTGCACTCTGAGGCAATAATTTAAAGCTCATTTCGAAGTTCTCAGTGTCATCTATATTGAAGCTCTCAGTATTGTCATCTCTTCTCCTTTCATTGTGTTACAGACATCACTCTACACTTGCAGGCCCTGATAAACCTCCACAAAGGAGAGTTTAAGAGCAGAAGGTTTAGTAACAGAGGCCTATGTAATGAATTCTAACATTGAAACATCTTAACCCCGTCCTTGAAGTATTGGCATATTTCCAAAGAAGTTTCAGCTGCCATACTAGATTTAGGCGAGGGATCGGGCTGTGAAGGCATTTGTGTACTGTTACGGTTTCAGAGTCTAACATCATGGCAGATAAAATTGCTAATGTGTGACCTTGCCTAGGCTTAAGGTCTAAGTTGGGACTCCTGAGACCAGTAATGGGAAGGTACAGTTAGAGCAGGGACAGATGATTGGAGGCTACATATAAGCCAAGTTTCACTCTTTTCCTTTGTGCAGGTTTATTTCTGCCTGCATCTTGCTTCAGATCTCCTCTGCAGATCTAGAGTGGCCTGTTGATTAGGAGCCTGGGGTTGTTAATGAATCTCACGTATGGTCTGGTTTGTTATATACCATGAGTGGGGCTGAACTTCATTGTCCACGGGCATCTGGTCTAATGAGATGACAATTCACAGAGTGATGTTGGCTTTGTAGCCTGTGAAGGTGGCTTTGTGGCAGTGGGTTTGTCGTTGGTGGTTTTGAACTACAACCCTAATGTTGGTGCAGGTAAAGATAGAGAAAAATGTCCATTTTATAGGCAAATATACTTACACTAAGAAATTTATGTATGGTTTTATGTGTTTCCCTTTTTATTTGTAGATATAATACTTTGCCAAGCAGAAGAACCCTGAAAAATTCAAGATTAGTGAGTAAAAAAGATGACGTACATGTCTGTATCATGTGTTTACGTGCCATCATGAATTACCAGGTATGTTTGTTTTTCTGGTCCTTGGAAAAAATGCAAATTAGTCAGACTCAGATCTTGTTCTCTTTGGCTTCTTATCATTTCTATTTAAAGTAAATATAAGGATTTATGGGGTATTGAAAAAGGAAATTCTGGTTCATTTGAATGATCAAGGCTCAATTCATGGCCCTCAAATTTTACTTAGCATTTATGTTTTATAAGGTGTTTAAAGGAAAGACTTTTTCATACTGGGGAAAAAATGTGATAAACTTGCCTAGATTACTTGGTAAATGTTTGTGACCATTACAGACTAAAGATTAGTAATGGTTGTGGGCAATAGTGGGCTTTAGAAGACTTTATAGGAAGCACCTGGAGGGCTCCTGTCATGAAGTTGGCTCTCACTCTGAGAAACACAGGGAGCGGCATTGGAGCCTGTGGGGTGGGTTAATCCTAGCAACAGAGTGGAAGCTACACCCTCAACGTAAAAGTGCTGAATTGAATCTTAGAGGGAAACATGCATTTTCCTTTCTTGTAGTCAGTGAGTTTTTTTGGAGCATCTTTGTGTGCTAGACCCTGTTCTAGGTGCTGAGCATACAGCATTAAATAAATTATTGCCCCCAGGAAACTTACTTTCTAGTGAGGGGAGACAAATGATAAATAAACTGGCATAACATGTTTCAGGTCATAATGATGGTGATCATGAAAGCTAACACTTATATAATGCTTTCTGCGGGTCTCGTACTTTTAAACCTATTAACTCATTTAAACCTCATACCAGCCTCATGAGATTGGTGACATTACCTCTTCATTTTCCTGTTGAGGAGACTGAGGCAGGGGAAAGTTGAGTTATGTGCCCAAGGTCATATAGCTAATAAGTGATGGAGTCAACATTGGAACCTAGGAAAGCTGACTCCAGAGAACTGTCACTAAGAGCTGCAGAGAAAATAATGAGGAAATAGAACCAGCAAGTGCTGAAAATGTGTGTGCAGTTTTAAATAGGGCAGCCAGGAAAGAGTCACTGAGAAGATAACATTTAGTGACAACTTCAGTGAGGGAACAAGGTGAGAATATTAGGGAAAGAAAAGTCTAGGCAGGAGAAGAGAGAAGTGCGAGAGCGAAGGCCCTGAAGCAGGAATGTGCCTGGTGTGGTCAGGGTGGCGGGATAAGAATGAGGAAGAGGGAGAGAGTTGAAGGTGAAGTCAGAATTCACAGGCATGCTGATTGTATAAGGCTTTATTGGCCAGTGAAAGGACATGGGCTTTACCATGAGGGCTTCTGAGGAAAAGTACGACATAATCTGGCCTTTGCAGTTAACACAATCATTCTGGCTTGTGTATTTAGAATTGACCTTGGGTATCAGGTGTGGAGTGGGATAGGCAGAAGCTTTTGCAATAATTAGGGTGAGTATTGATTGTGGCGTGGACCAGGCTCATAGGAGTAAAGATGATGAAAAGTGGACAGATTCTGGTTTTATTTTGATGATAAAGGCATTGGGTATGTGGTGAGGGAGAAGAGGAGCAGAGGATGGCTCCAGGGATTTTGTCCTGGACACTAATAAGATGGGTTGCCATCTACTAAGGTCGAGAAGGCTTTGGGAAGACCAGATCTGGGAGAGATGAGTAGGAGTTCTATTTGGGAGATGTTAACTTTGAGCTGTCCATTAGACATCCAATTAAGTAGGTGGTAGATGTGCCAATCTGGAGTACAAGTCAGAAGTCTGGGATGGAGATGCAAATTTGGGATTTATTAACATATAGAAGGTATATAAAGCCAGGAGAGTGAATGAGGTCAACAGAAAAATAAAGAGATTCTAAAAACATGAAACCTGAGGCTCTCTGTTTCGTTGTCAGGGAGATGAGGAAAAACCAGCTAGAGAGACAAAAAATGGCCAGGAATTGAGGAGCTGGGTGAAGGGAATGTTTCAAAGAGAAGGGTGTGTTCAGCTTTATCAAATGCTGCTGGTAAGTCATGTAAAGATGAGGAGTGAGATTTGGCCATTGGCTTCAGCGAACTGGAGGTCTTTAGTGAACTTTGCAGGAACAGTTTAATTGGAGTGGCGGGGGTGAAATGCCTGGTTAGAGTGATTTCAAGAGAGAATAAAAGGAGAGAGATGGGAGGCTGTGAGTGTTTGGAAGAGTATTGCTGTTTTTTGATAGCAGAGGAATGAGGCACATCTTGTGGGTCAAGAGAGGTTTGTTGTCATTAACGATGAGAGAATTTGCATCATGTTTTTATGCTAATGGTGTTGAATCAATAGAGAAGAAAAAAAATGATGGGAGATGGGGAAGAATTGCGGGAGCATGTGATGTTCTTGAGTAGGTGAGAGGGAAATAGGATCAAGTACTCAGATGGAGGGGTTGGCCTTCACGGGACAGTTCATTTTTAGGAAGAGGTGTGGTAGGTGGGTTGGTGTGGTGGCAGGAGCTTTTGGAAGTTTTTCTCTGATTGCTTATATTTTCTCAGTGTGAAAGGAAGTAAGGTTCTGAGCTGAGAGTGAGTATACAGTAATTTCTCAGCTCTCCAGATTCAACGAGGATTCTTATGTCCGTTACTGAATTTCACTCTTTGTATAAGCAGGGTGAGGTAACGTGCCTCAGAGCAAAGCAGGTTTTCCTAAGCTCTAGATCCTGTTAGTCACTGCCCAGAAGAGGAACTAGGTACAGTGGTGTTCACCTCTGGCTGCACAGTACAGTCACCCTGGAAACTTAAAAAAAAAATTCATGTGCCATGCCATGGCCTCATCATTAAGATGCAGATTAAATTGCTAGGGTAGGACCTGGAGAATCAATGTTTCATTTTGTTTACTCTTCCAAATTGATTCTAATTAGCAGCTAGGGTTGAGAATCACTGGGCCAGAGTGTTTGAGAAGTCTTTACCATTTTAATAAAGAACAATAACATGCAGTTCGTTTGAAAAGAATGGGAATATGGTCCCTTGATAATTCCATCATTGTTAAATTTTTTGATAGTGAAATATATTCAGGCAGATGTGCTAGAGAAATAAATGTATTTATTGTGGTATAGATTGCACTGGATAGAAACCTCAGGTTTAAAATTTTTAATGAAACATTCACAGTCCCCTAACTTGATTCCTAATGCTTTATTTTTTTCTGCATGAATTTCAGTATGGTTTCAACATGGTCATGTCTCATCCACACGCTGTCAATGAGATTGCACTAAGCTTGAACAACAAGAATCCCAGGTAAGCTTGCTTTGAAACATCCAAGTCTATATCAAACTAGGGAAAGCAGAGAGGTAATGAACATGTAACCAAGTTAGAGTTTGGAAACTTTCAAGTATGACTCTCTGAAGTAAGATTGGCTGTAGATTCCTTAGCTGGGTAGAATTTTTCTTTCAGCAAAATTGCATTTTTACATGTGGCAGAGTTGAGCATCAGGTGACTGCTGTGGTCCATCACTGTCCTCCTTAAGTTTTCTTTCCTTTCCAAAACCGTTTCTCAGCACCTTTGTGGCTAATTTTGGTGATGAAGATGAGGTGAGATTGATGGGATTTAGGTCCAAGAGGGTCCTGATAAAGACTTAGCTACACCAGTCACTCATAAGAGCTAACTAAAACCACCTCCCTCCCCCACACTTCACTTACTGCCCTTATTTGTGTAGCTTTTACTACCAAACAAAAAACACAAACATTTGCATACAAAAACAAAACAAAACAAAAAATAAAACAACACACACACACAAAAAACCTATGCATGCAGATTTCCTAATATTCATCTTCCTTTAAAGGCCAGCACCATGTGTTTTTTCATATCACAGATTATCCCCAGAAACATGTCTTCATCTATTTATTTTAGTTATTCTGATGTGTTTCCCATTCCGGTGGGGCATTCTGCATTTCAAACGTGTAGTGAACTTTTGTCAGCTTCTTCTGTATAGACTGAAGATCTGAAAACTATGACTTTACCTCAAAAATATGATTTTAATTAGGTCCTTTTTGATTTGGCATGCACTGCAAAGCTGTGAAGTCCCTATTTAAATAGTGAATACTATTTCAAACATCACCTGATTAAAGCTTTGCAGCTCTGTGATTGCTTCCTTAGTTTACTAGAATCCCCAGTAGTCCTGCATCTCTATTCCTGCTTTTCACTACAGGGAAGTCATTATTTATTTTTCTTAAGACAATTGACATTGTGGGGAATCAAGAAGGTTTTTGTGTTTAGAAGTTGCCAATTCCTTTTATTTCAGAATAGGGATGAAATCCTGAAGTGGCCTTATGATGAGGAAACAGTGCTCTATCTGGCGTTGTATTTGAAAACTTAGAATATAGGTCTAGGGTCTCCTTCCAAAAATATTTTAGATAACCCTTTGTTTTCTTAAGTCAGAGAATATACTCTTGTATTAGCACAGCTGTAATCCTGTTCCTTTTAGATCTCCCACATAGGAAGAATAAATGATAGAAACTTCTGTTGTCAGAAGGGATTTTTATGGTGCCATCTGTAAATGAGCAGCTTTGATATGTAGGACATTAATTTCAGTTATTTTGAACTTTGTAGGCAAATGTTATGTCTCTGGCTCTAAAAGCTGGAGAAAATATTTAACCAGTGGTTTGTTTTCTTGCATCTTAGTAAATTTCCCATTGTCTTTGGCTCATCAATAACATTTTTTAATGATATTGTACTGAGTCATCTGATGAATAGTGCTAAGAGACTATTCTTCCCAGAATTTGTTTACAATTAGTAATGTGTAATGTTATGAATGGGAAATATGCCTTCCACATTTGCTTTTTAGACGAATCACATACTTAGAAGTTTGGTAAAGGTTTAAAAACATACCTTAATATAGTTTTACCTTAGTTAGAAAAGGTTTAAAAGACATACCTGGGCAAAATATTTTACCACCATATCCATCCTGAAAGGAAGAAACAGTTGATTCATCTTGTCACTTACATTGATTTGTCTTTTTCTTTTTTTTCTTCTTGTTTTTGACAGAACAAAAGCCCTTGTCTTAGAACTCTTGGCAGCTGTTTGTCTTGTCAGAGGTGGACATGAAATCATTTTATCAGCATTTGATAACTTTAAGGAGGTAGGCTATTCTATAGTTTTAAAAAGAATGCTCACACAAATATGTTATGTTTGGATATCTATGAACAAAATGATTGACCTTTTCATTTACTCTGGAGCATAAGGATTATAATAGTTAATTTTCCAAGATGTTCCTGGGCCGGGGGGGAATAATGAACTTTATTTAAATATCTTAAATGGATAGTTTATACTTTCTTTGGCATCTTACTTCCAGGATAAGTTAAAATTATTTGTGTAACTCATTTTCCTTTGGAGAATATGGAGTATCCAGTTTGAAAACAGATTTTGTTAAAGTATGTAGTTTTCATAAGGGTTTATACTTGGTCACCTATTATGGAAATTTTATAAACTCTTTCATCACCATTCCTTTTCTCAAATCCTATTTATTATCATTGCTCTGCTGGATGCTGTGAGCTGCCTATCAGATAAATACTGGCACTGATTTTAGGAGTTTGTCGTCTTACACTGGTGGTCCTGTCACAGGCAAACAATAGACCATAGGCATACATGGTTGAAAATGGAGACTAAATGACTAAAAATAGAAAGAACAATTAGATATTATTGATAACATGACACCAAGGATTCCCCTCCAGAGTATTAAGACATTGTGGCTGAAATAATAGCCAATTTCCCTTAATGGTATTGCACAGCATTTCATGGTCGTGAACAGTACCTGTTCGCACCCCTAGTGTGTGCCTGATATCTGAGGTTATTTTTTAAAAAATTAATTATTTTTATTTTTAAAGTAGCTTTAGATTACATAAATGTTACATTAAAAAATATAAGGGATTTCCATATGCCCTCCTCCCTCTCCCTCCCACACTTTTCCACTCAACAATATCCCTCATTAGTGTGGTTACAGTTGATGACCACATATTGAAGCATTGCTACTAACCATGGATTATAGTTTATAGTTGACACTCTGTCCTGCACATTTTTGTAGGTTATGACAAAATGTACAATGGTATCTGTCATGGCAATGTCGTACAGGACAACTCCAGTGTCCCCCAAGTGCCCCATGTTACACCTGTTCTTCCCTCTCCCTCCCCTCAGAACCTCTGGTGGCCACTGCCTTTATATCGATGATAAAAGTTCTTCCATTGCTAGAATAATATTTTGTAGTAGAATAATAATGAGTCTACTTTAGTCCATTGTTCATTCCCCAATCTGAGGTTACTTTGACATGAGAAATTACAAATGTAGTCCTTGGCGAACACTGAAGGAACTCAAAAGCCCAGGTTACAGAAGGATCCCCAGCCAAGTTATGTCTTATCCTGGCAATTCCATTTGATTCTAAATGCTTCTGGATTAAACCCCAAGATGGATTAAAATCCAGATCTGAGAGAGAATTCCAGATTGTCTCATCTTTCCCAAGATCCTCTGGAGTAGAACCTGTTAGTCTCTGTTGAGAACCTACTCTAGGCCAGGGACTGTGCCAAGGGCACACAGGAAATCATTTGGTTCTATAAAAACATCTTCAACAAGTATTCATATTTCCATTTCATAGACACATAGACTAAAATTCAAATATATTGTTTATCCATGGTCACAAAGCTAGGTAAGTGGCAGAACCAGGATTAGGGTTTGGTGTTCCTCATCCTGTATCCTCCTTTCATGAAACTGTGGTGATGTTTGGGCCCAGTTTGGTGTGACTCTCCTGTGGGAAATCTGAATGAGAACGGGACTGCCAGGCCCCCTTACTGGGACTCACTACACTAGCTGCCAGATGTACTCGAGAGCAACCCCATAATTCTGTGCATAGACCGGGACGCGTCAAAGATATGAACAAGGAACACACTCATCCTGCTCCTTTATTTGCATTGCCTCCCCTTCCCTCAGATCTTGGTGCTTTGCTTGGAACCCAAGCAAGGGGATTATCCTCACAGCTGTGAGGGAGGGCAGGGCAGGGGCACGTGCCTGAGAAACTCTGTTCCAGTGGCCATGTCAGAGGAGCCTCAACCTCCTAGCTTTCCAGTCTCACTATGGAAGAGTGTCGCTTTTCATTCATCTTGCTTTTTTTGAAAATTAATGCTACTCATAGTACAGTCTTTTAAATCCCCCCCCCCCTTCTCTTTTTCTTCCATCTTTACGTGAGTGGATTTTTTCCTTAGGTGTGTGGTGAAGGGAGGACTCCTGAGTCTTTTTAGCCACAATGTCATTGGAATCTTTTGGCTTTAGGAAGGTGAGGGAGCCTGATTAGGAAGAGCTGTCCTTGCGATGAGTGATGCCTGGGCAGACAGGGCTGGAGTCAGTGAGCAGCACCTTGGAGCCCCCTGTGGCAAAGGGAGAACCTTACAAGATAGCAGAATACCAGGGAGTTGGACCAGAGAAGAGGCTTTGCCCTCAAGAAGGCTGCTTTTAAAGGTTTTTATCCCTTTTAGTAAGTTGGGATTCCATTTACCTCCCTCAAGAGGATGAAGGCATTACCCCATTTATGCTGGGAGGACTCACCATCAGACATCATTATCCAATTTTTGCAAATAAAATGATATGGTTTAGTGTAGCCAATCCTTCAGGCTTTGATCATTGTCAGAGCACAGCAGACCATACTGCTGCAACATGGCAGAAGCTAAAAGGAAATTTGAAGACCACACCTCTTAAGTATGTAGTAGGATTTTTTTTTTTTGCCTCCACCTCTTGAGACATCAAATCCATTCTGTCTAATTTGACCATTACTAATTAATTTAAATGTAAATTGAAGCAAGGTATCATTTAGTCTTGATAGGTTTTTATGTATAGTTCCATCATTTTCCTACATTTCAATTAATATTCAGAATCAAAACTATTTCAGTTTTCTATTCACTCCCCATCCCCAAAGAATCTTGCTACAGCTTGTTCCATCGGCGAGTATATGTTTTAGGAATTAGGGAGCACCTCTAATTTAAAGGCATCTGATGGTGGGAAGAATATTAATCCAAAGCCTTGCTTTTGGTGTGAGTGGGGCCTAAGCCTGCTGTCCCTGAGCAAGCACGTACATGGCCTCAGTGTATGTGGTGATAAAGGAGCTGAGATTACATAAATTCAGATGGCAGACCTGTGCCAAAGGTGGTTTGTGACATGCCTGACAATGAGTGTAATAAGTAGACGATGACTAACCTGTTAGCCAACCACTGAACTCCTTGAATTCTTTTCTCTTCAAAAAAATTTCTTTTTAAAATAAAGGGAATTAATACATGTGGTTTTGGTGTTGAAACATTCTTCTCATGAAAAGTTATGGTCCTGAAATGAGGACCAGGGTGAGAACAAGGAGTCATCTGTTTTTCCTTATTGGCTAATTTAGCCTTGTGGAAGGACATAGAACCATCTTCCTAAATTGATTAGTTGCATAGCAATATATTTTTAACCATTTGGTCTACCAGAAAGAAAAAACAATATTTGAAAGTAAAGATCACTCTTTTGATATTTGTTCAGGGTCTTGTTTGCAAGAAGCAGAAACTGATTCTAACATTCAGAGGGAAGAGTTGATTGGAAGGTTGTTGAAAATTGCACAGACTTGACAAGGAGCCTGGAGAAGCAGGCTTGGAAAATGAGTAGGCATTCCTTAGATGTGGCTGGACCCTGGCTGTGCCCTTGAAGACTGCCCACCACAAACACTAGTGGGGGCTGGTTGGTCATGCTTTTCTTTCTCTCAAACAACATGGACCAGAGCTAGCAATCCTGTGGGTCATAAAACTACACTTACTGGCTAATAACATCGATCGGCACCCACTTTAGATTTATAAAGGTGATATTTAATCCAATGACCTTTAGAACCCTTGAGGTCTTCAACCTAGGCTTTATTCTCTCCAACTTTTCCTTAGTCTAACTTCTTGTTTTCTTCATATTCCTTGAAATATCTGAGAAATTGCCTTTAAAAAAAATTTTGTCTTCAAATGTCTGGCCAAAAAAAAAAAATCTATTTGAAATCAAAGAAAGGGAAAAAGTACTTAGGCCCCATAGACTCTGCAGTGAAATGGCCTACTATGACACTTGTAATAAAACCCTCTGAGTGCTTTGAGTCACCAGCTCCCCCAGGCTGCGTAGAGGTGCACCTGGAATTCATCAGGATGCTAGATTGATTATAACTGTTCTCATCTGCTCCTATAATGACAGCATCTGGCTTTAACAAAAAAGGCTGGCTTCAGTTGTTAAAGACCCAACTCCCTCCCACTTCTGACCTTCCAGTATAGATAGACGGAGCCTCGTGAAATGAGTCACTCAAGGCCACCAGTTCTCTTGTACACAGCACTCTTGGCAGAAGCAATTTTTTTTTTTTTTTGCTGGTTTCTAGAAGGCTTCCTAAGAAAGCTGATGTGGTTTAGCTACTGGGCATCTGAAAGCACTCGTGCTACACGTTATTAAGTTGATTTAAGAAAGCCTGTCAAGTTTTATTTACAGTGGACCAAATTGGGCAGGAAGGAGAGCGGACATTTTGGTTTGCTTCCAGCATCCCTCAGAGTTTAATCCCATCTAATCTAACCTCTCCAACATCTGAGGGTGTAGGATTATAAATCCAGCACAAGACCATCTTGACGACTCTTTATATGGTAAATTTTTCAACATGGTGGGGAGGGTACACACTCTCTTCTGTCTCTCATTGAACTATTAGCAATGTGTCCTTTCAAATCTCAAACTATGAGAGCTGTAGTTTTAGAGTGTATATATAGTTCACTGTATCAGGCCAGATGGATTATCTGATTCACCAAGACTCTTCTCTGCTTCCTAGACCTTCCTAGGACCAGGAAGCAAAGCCACAGTCTTATGTGGTATTAACACTGCTAAGTAGCTATTTTTTTGGTCTGCCCATTAACTGTTACAGTTATCACTTATGCGTAATGAATTACCCCAAACTTAGTTTTGTTATGCTGATGGATTTGTGAGTCAGGGAGTGTCTGTGTTTCCTGGTACCTAGGGTGTCATCAGGGAAGATCCAGTTGACTGAGGGCGGGCATTCATGTGGAGTCCTCTTCATTCTTGTTTCTAGCCTCTGGGTTAGTTGACTCAAACGCTGGGCGCAGCTGAGATTGTCAGCCAGAGTGGCTGCATGCGGAACTCTGTGTGGCTGGGACTTCTCACACCGCGGCTGGGTTCCAAGGGGGAGCATCCCAAG
>PVKH010029335.1:0-12678 GCA_004027955.1 Chaetophractus vellerosus | reverse complement strand
TAAATAAATAAATAAATAAATAAATAAATAAATAAATAAATAAATAAAAGGAATATGGGAGTAAGATATGGACTATAGTTGGTAGTAATACTTTCATGATGCTCTTTCATAGTTTGTAAACAAATGTTTAACAACAATGCAAAGTATTTGTGGTGGGGAGACGTGTGGGAGCCCTGTATGATGTTATGCATATTTGTTTTGTAAGTTCACAATGTTTACTGAACACCTATAGTTACATATGTTCATGTATGAATGATATACTTCAGTTTAAAAAAAAAAAGCTGCTATAAAAAATGAGAGCAAAAAGCAGTTTAAAGGTCAGTCCCAAATTTACCAAAAGCAAACAAATTAGATAGAAAAGGCTAATGCAATTGTATTAGTTGTTTAATGTTGCAAAACAAATTACACTAAAACTTGATGGCTTAAAACAACAAACGTATTATCATGATTTCTGTGGGCCAAGAACCTGGGAGCAGCTTAGCTGGGTGGTTCTGGCTCAGGGTTTCCCATCTAAAGGCTTGCTTAACTGGCGCTAGAGGATCATCTTCCAAACTCACTCATGTAGCTCTTGGCTGGAGGCTTTAGTTTTTGCTGGCTGTTGGCAGGAATTGTCAGTTCCTCAGCATGTAGATCTCTCCACAGGGCGGTGTGAGGGTCCTCACCATCTGGTGGTTAGCTTCCCTCGGAGTAAATGATAGAGAGAAAGCAAAGAAGAAGTTGAGATGCCTTGCATGACCTAGTCACACATCTTCACTTCCACCATATTCTATTCATTAGAAGTGAGTCACTAAGTCCAACCCACCCACACTCAAAGGGAAGGGAATTAATTTCTGCCTTTTGGAAGAAAGAGTTTCAAAGCATTTGCAGACAAATTTTAAGACCACCACACAATAAACTTTAAAAACTACATGGGGGTGGTGTGGTGAAGAGGGAAGGGCACTAGGCAGAGAAATGGGGAGGGCTACAAGCTTCCAGAACAGAGCAAAGACGCTAGATGCACAGGAAAGTTCAGCTTCTAGCCTCACCACCACTACCCAGAAAATGTGTAGACAGTGAAACAAAATCCCAAGAATTCTCACCAACACCTCCAAATCTGGAGAAAAATACATTGAATGTGTATGTGTAGTGGGTTGAATGCATCCCCACCGCCACCAGAATACATCCACATCCTCATTCCCAGGATCTGTGAATGTTACCTTATTTGCAGAAAGGGTTTTTGCAGATGTAATTAAGGATTTTGAGATAAGATCATTCTGGATTACTAGAGTGGGCCCTAAATCCAATGACAAGTGTCCTTATAAGAGCCCAAAGAGAAGAAACACAGACATACAGAGGGGAAGCCAATCAAGATGGGGGCAGAGATTGGAGTGATATGGCTACAAGCCAAGGAAGTCAAGGAATGCTGACAGCCATCAGCAGCTGAAAGAGACAAGTAGCCCTACTGACACCTTAATTTCAAACTTCTGGTCTTCAGAACTATGAGAGAGTAAATATCTATTGTTTCAAGTCTTCAAGTTTGGGGTAATTTGTTACTGCAACCACAGGAAACCACCACAGTATGTATATATTTTTTATCGTCTGATTGAGGAATCGTGGAAATGAATGCTGTAGAGAAAGGGATAAAATAGAGAAGTGATGAATGGTGCTGACTCACTCTGAAAAGTATGGAAGAGTCTGGAATTCCAGGTTGAATTGGGGAAACAATCTAAAACCTGAGAGTATCTACTTATAGCAAACACTATTCGGGCCTTGCCCATACTCCTTCAGCATTCACCACTCACGTTTGATTTTTCAGCTTCCAATTGCAAGCACCTGCAAACTCTCTGAGAGGTTTTCTGACCAGTAGTGCCCACTTGGCCTCTTGTGGGACAGGCAGGAAGTGCTGGGGAGTTAATGCCTCCTCCAAGCAACTCCAACCAATGACTGACAACAGGTGGGGATAAGTGCCCAATTCCTTCACTCTCAATTATAACAACTCTGGTGTATGTTCTACGCTGTCTTCTAGAATATCCCAAATGGAATTGAGCTCTCATTGCCCACAAAAGTAACCTATTTCATACTACACCCTTTATTGACTTCCTTCCCTACTCTACCTTTCATTCCCATTCCCCTACCAGCACTTCCTCGGTTCATCTCCCAAATGAACTACTCTTACCTCCTTGTATCAGGTTCTGCCTCTGTGGAAACACAACCTAAGAACCACAGAAAAGAATGAAATACACCTTTAAATGAGGAGAATGAACCCTGATATAGAACAAGTAAAATCCCAGAAGAGAAAATAGAGCCCAGGTAATATCAAAAACAGAATACCCAACATTATCTATTGCATGACTCCACTTTTACAAACGTGTTCCTCTCCCCTTCTCTCCATTCATCTATTCACTTATCTATAGACATGCATAGAAAGATATATAAAATCATGCTGTTTTATGTTTAATGTAGTTATTTCTAGATGGTGCAATCTGGTTTGTTAACTTTCATATTTGTCCTTTTCAATGGTGTGTATATCATTTAGTAAGCACATGTCATTTTTACAAAAACAATAGTATTTTTTTTTCTTTAAAAAATAAAGACAAGAAGCAATTCTGCCAAAAGGTGAACAAGAGTAGTTACCTTAGTTTGCTAAAGGCTACCAATGCAAAATTACTAGAAATGGATTGGCTTTTATAAAGGGGATTTATTAGAGTAAAAACATTCAGTTCCGAGGCTGGGAAAATCAAGGCATCATCAGAGACGCTCTTTCCCCAAAGGTTGGCTGCTGGCAGATGGTGGAGTCCTGCCATGTGGAAAGGCATACTGGCAGCTCTGGATGTGGGTCTCTGCCTTCTCCTGCAGGCCACTTTCTCAAGCTCAGCCGTGGGCAATGAAGCACATGGCATGGATTGTCTCTTCAGCTTTGAGCTGCTGGGGGCCTACCTTCTCAGGACCTTCTTTCCAGGCCTCTGTGCTCCGCTGATTCCAGCTTTCAGCCTCTCTCTCAGCCTCTCAGGGTTTCTCTCCTCCTCAGCTGTGGCTGATCCTCGAGTCCTCTTTCTCACATGGCAGGGTAAAATTTGCAGCCGTCACCTGGGTCACACCTCACTGACATAGTCCACTTAAAGGTCCTAAAGTGAGCTAATCAAAGTAATCTTATTAAAGGTCCCTTAATTGAATCCAACCAAAAGGCCCCATCTACACTGAGTTTACAGGCCCAGGAATGGGTTAGCTTAATAACATAATTTTCTGGGGTCCACAAAGGACAAACCAAGACAGTAGTTAATGCTGGATAGTGTGAACATGGATGATTGTTATTTTCTTTTATAACTTTTTGTATTTTTAATTAGAAACTACTTTCCCTTCTTCATCTCTATTAAATTAGCAATGATTTTTTAAATTGATAATTACAAAATGTTGATGAAAGACAATAAAGTAGGCACTTTCATATCTTACAAAGTAGTGAGAAGGATGCTTTATAGCAGTAAATTGGCAAAAATTTTCAGGAAGGGAAATTGGCAATATAAATGAATAAAAGTATAAAAATATGTAAGCTTTTGACCTAGTAATTCAACTTCCATGTATTTAGCCTAAGGCAGTGTTTCCCAGAGCATCAGATTCCTAACTTCAGAATCACCTTGGCCCCTCCAAAGACATCTGAATCAAAACCTCCAGGATATCGCATTATATGTTCTCCTGTTAATTCCTTTTTTTTTTTTTTTTTTTTTTTTAGGAGGTACGGGGGATTGAACCCAGGACCAACCACTTGAGCTCATCTGCTCCCCTCTCCTGTTGATTCTTACATACAATGAACCTAAAGTCCTACTGGCCTTGAGAAATGAGAAATTCATTCAAAGATGCTTATAAAGTCCCTCCCAAGAATCAGGTTCTGTTCTATGTACTGGAAATATAGCCATAAATAAGACAGAACAAGTCCTTACCATCAAAGAACTTAGTTTTTTAACTCAAATATTTTAATATAAACATACTAATTAAAGTATTATTTTTTCTTTAAAAAAATAAGAAATAATCTAAACATTCAATAATATTTCAAAGCATGTCATGGGAAGATGTTCACCAGGTATTGTCAGATGGAAATAACTATGATCCCTATATTTTAAATATACTTATATATTGATAAAAAGATTGAAGAAAAATATGTATTCACAAAAATATTAATCTTGGTAATCCTTGGAAAATAAGATTATGGACTAGTTCTATTTTCATCTTTGAACTTTTTGGTATTTTCCAATGTTCTGAAATAAACATGAATTTCCATAATCAGAAAAAAATGTAATGTTTAAAAGGTTGATTTAAATACCAGGGGAAATGAGAAATTTTTAAGGCTAGATCTGTCTTTTGAAATATGCTTTGCTTTAACAATATTAGTACATGGTTAATTTCATTTCTGAACTAAACCTTAGAACTTTCAACTTCATTTTTGGGTGCTGTTTATTTTTAAAGTCTTAAGGAAGTGAGCTTTCAAATCTTCTTTAACAGGAATATGTTGACTAGAAGATGAACTCTAAGTCCTTTCCAGCTCCAATATGTGGAAAGTTCAAGAACCTTAACTTTATTTTAAAATTTTTTAGTCTTCATTTCTTTTTTGGATTTTAAATGTAATAAATAATTACCACGTAAAAATATTAGAGAACTATGAAATATAAAAAGAGAAAATCAGCTTGCTCCATCCCAAAAGAAAACCACCTTAAAGTGTTTCATTATATTCCTCCAAATTATTTTCCATGCACAAAATAAATATTATATATATATGTATTATATAGACGTATATACACACACCCACATATATAATATGTGTATTATATATGAACATAATTTTATTTACTTTCATCCTTTACAGACTGCTTTGGACTTTACTATTTTCTCTTACCAAATACCTTAGCTACCTTTCCATGTCTTCTTATAGAGATCCACCTGATTCTGTGTAATGACTATATATATATTACATTGGATGGACATATCTTGAGTTATTTAATAAATTCCTCTCATTTAATCTATTTTATCCTTTTAGATTTCAATGATAGGATTGCCATTTTAATATACATCATTGGAGATCTGCTTATTTGTAAATAGCCAATTGCTCATTTGGAAAAATAAACCATTTAATTTTTTTTCAATTACATTTTATACTTGATTACTGCTGATATGTAAGAAACCGATTGATTTTGGCATGTTTATATTTACATCTGGCTTCCTTACTGATATCTTTCACAAGACACAATAGTTTTTCCTTTGTTTGTCGTGAATTTTCTAGGAAGACAATCATATCATTTAGAGATGACATTTTTTACTTTTTCTTCTTAATACTTACCATCTTATTTCTTTCCACTGTCTTATGCTTTGGCTAGGACCTCCAGAAGAGTGATGAATTTCACAGAACATGGCCATCTGTATAATTTAGGTAAAAGGTTATCACTGAATTTGGGATTCTAGAATAATTGAGAAAGCTAAGTTATCTAACTAGCTTATATATATCTGGCCTGAGTGTATTTTTTCTCAAGCACCCACCTTGGTCTCTCTTCATCTCATGATATACCCTGCAGATAGAGAGGTCAGGGTGGGCATTTTTGAATGCAAACAGCAGAGTAAGAATGAGCTTCATAGTGGATGTGCCATCGTAGGTGGTGCTAATTTCCTGTTTCCAGTCTCAGACATAATTTTATTCTATCTCCAATATGCTCTTTCTGCCACCTTCTATCAGAGGAGAAGAAAAAGAATTTGGAACCCTCAGATAGGTGGCGTTGATAAATCAAATCAGTAGCAAGGGACTTCCTTGGATACCTCATGTCTCTCCAGGTTTTGGTGGCAGGGATAACTGGACATAAAAACTTTGGTGGCTATTATTAAACTGATCTAGAAAGCTGCTTTAAGTTGCGGGGTGGATTAATTTTTAAAAAACACTATTCACAATTGCCCTGCAAATCAGGCTAGAAAACTGGAATCATTCTGGCTTCAAGGAAAAAAATAAAGCAGAAAATACAAAGACTGGGGTCAGCACAATATTGTCAATTCCCAAGTTGGAAAAGTTGGAAAGTTTTGCTGTTCTTGGTCTCATCTTGTTCTCAGTAATTGCTTCCTTTCAACCATAAAGTTGTTTAGTGTCGGAGAGATATTCCAAGGCTTCTCTTTATATTCACTGCTGCAAGATCCCGTTTTAGCATAATTACAGACTTGGAGTTGAGGAAACAGGCTCACTCTATCTAGCTCTGCAGCTGGCTTTCTCGAATGACAATAGGATGCTCACCAGCTTAGCAACGTCCAAGGCTGTAAGCCAGAGGGAGGCCCTCATGCTGAAATTTTGCCCTTGCTTTGTCTGTATTTCCTCTGTGAAAATGGGGAAATGGTTTAGAATTCTAAAATGCACATTTTTTTCTCTTTGGGCTTTTAAAGTGACATGCAGAGCTTCAAATGCAGATTTCAGAATCTAAGTCAGTGAATATTCACTTTACATCTCAAACTGGTAAAACTGAGCAAAAACAGAAGAGAAAAAAAAAATTTTCTAAAAAACAAGCTTTTTTTTGCTTGCTTTTCTCCTTTTTTCTCTTTGTGAGAAGACTAAAGAAAGTCTAAATTTGACTGCCTCCCTTATCTGCAATGTAATTCTACTTTCAGCTTGACTACTTGCTAATGAAGCATAAAAATTGTTCTCATGACTTCAAATAATCAATACCTACTCACACTCAAATCCTCAATTATTTACTTAGAAATTTCTGCTAACAACTACACTGATTTCCCAGCTTCTCAACAAAACCAGGGCCCCTACTTTTATCTACGCTGCTTACCCAGAGGTATTGCCCCCTGCTTCCAAGTTCTATTCATTCTTCTTGCATACAAATTCTTGCATCCATCCCCTTCTTATGGCAATTATTGCAACCTTAATTTTCTTTCCTGAAATATACAAAAGCTTCCTAAATGGTCCATCAACTTCTAGGTTCTCCCTATCCAAACTCTCCTAAAAATTTCAGATCAATTTTCTTATAGCACCATTCAAAGAAAAATCCGCAAAAGACTTATAAACCATCCATTACATGTCAGGTGATGAAACTGGCACTAGGAATACACAGATGAAAGACACTCTCGTAAGTGGACTTTCTGCTCTGGTCAAACTGATTTCTTTTCTGTCCCAGGAAGAGTTTCCATAAATAGCATATATAGCAATGGAATCTGGGGAGGAAGAGGGACAGCCAGTGGCCTGAGCTTTGGGGTGGGATGTGAGTGTGGACGTCCTCATTTTTCACTTTCTCAGAGTAGTGGAAATATTATAAGGAATATATAAGTTATATTCCTTTCTAAGGAATATAAACAGAAGATTTGGAGATTACCTTGAGCACACTGGGTGTGTGGATGAAAATAGTCACAATTCAAGGAAATGCACTGACTGACTTATCTGCACTACCTCTGAAGGTCACTGAATCTCCTCTGACCCTAACTCTAAAATGTAGCATTCAACACTTGGGCTCCATCTTGAAAGACAAGAGTTCCAAAGCCTCAAGAATATTTCTTCGCTGCATTTATCAGAGTCGATGATTGATGTATTTATATCCATCTGTAATTTTCAGTGACTTAGAGATTTCAATAGCTGTTCAGAAATTCTATGAAATTGGAGAGAATGCAAATAGGTTTTTAATATAAGAGCTATCAAGTAATAGTTAATGTTATCACCTCTCATGGAATGAAAAACTATGCTGACGCTATTAAATGTTGAACTGTGAAGTATGAATTGGTAGAGATAGGTTTGGGAAGCCTAGCCATGCCAAGGTTAATAATCAGAGTAACAAATATGTCCCTGCAGTGAAAGCAGCTTGTCTTCTTGAGTTCTCTCTGCTCTAGTAGTTAGAAAGAGCCTGTACATACGTGCGTGTACCAAAGGGAACGCCCAGCTACATCTTTCCTTCTACAAGATTTATGCCATTTCTTGGATGAATTTGAGGGCTTATGAAATATAAGCACAGGTCTTAGATTCTTCCTTTCTGCCCCCCACACCCTTTCTCCCCTCCTTAATTTGGATACAGTGTATTTCTAACCAGATTTACTGAAGAAATTATTGACAAAAAATTCCACAAAGTCTTTTTCATCATGATCATCATGATCATCATCGTCAGAGGCTCTAATTACAATTTTAGAGCTATTTATATAAATGTCTCATTTAAGTCAACTTTTTCTCCTGTTACCACTTTCTCAGAGTTCAAGAATTAAAATAAGAACGAAATGCTCACGATGTTCCTTTTAATTAGCTCCTAATGTCTGCTTTCCCACTCCTCAATTTAAAATGGAATATTTTTTAACCTGGAATATATTTTTTAAACAGGCTTTGATTAAAACATTTTTTTTTTTAACTTCCAGAGACCAGCTCTAAAAGAGCTGAGACCTTACTTAAGAGGTTAAAATAACATACACCTCACTGAAGAGCTACTGGAGAACTCATTAGTTTAACTTTCTAGGCGGGGTGCCCAAGGTGAGCTGCTTCCGTCTGTGGGGCACACACACCTTATTGTAGCATGCAAAATGCACACATTTTAGCTGATCACTTTCAACATGTGCAAGGAAGTAGATAGCTCCATTAGGCAGTGTCAAAGAAGATAAATGTGCCCAAATTACTTGCCAAAAATGCTTAGTGAACATCAGAGAGATGGGTTCTGCTTTCCAAATTATTAAGTGGACTATTCAGGAGTACTGAAACATTCATTTTTCATTGCAGATTGTTGACCAGAAGCCAGGGACAGCTGTCTTCTTCTGATGTCCCATGTTGACACCCACAGGAACTTTCTCCCTTCAGGGTTCAACCCACTAAAAGGTGAGAAAGGATGTGCATCATTTAGCAGCCCTGACATCTAGGATTTGACCGAAGAATTTTATGCACAGAAACCCATGGACACTGGAAGGGCAATTTTTTACCTTTAGACACATTTGTCTCAGTGACATCAACTTGTCTGGTTTTCTCTGCACAGATATGCTAAAGTAAATGGCCATAACCTGTATGTTATGTGGTATCTTCCTGAGAGGCAGGACCTGGATCTAAGCCCGTAATGTGTTTAAAATATGGCATTTTGCTCTTTGTGTACAAAGATAGAATGGAGAAGACGATTATCACTAAGGAACTGTTTTTCAAAGTGAGGTCCTAGGAATATCTGCATCAGAATCTTTAGATTTTTGAAAATGCAGATTTCAGAGTTTCACCCCAGATAGGGCCTGGGAACCTGTTTTTTAACAAACATCCCAGGATTGTCTGATTCAGATGGTCCCATATCCTCCTGTCAAGGAAATTTTGCCCTGGCAAACCAGCAAGGACCCTCAGAGGGACTGAGCTCCCTTCTCCCCCTTGGTGGAAAAAGGAATTAAGCATTTACATTGTTGAATTATTTTAGGCAGACCTACTCATAGCAAAGAATTAAGAGCAGTTAATAGCATTATTTTGATGTCTGACAAGTCAGTTATCTTTTCTCATTCTGCTGTTTCTTCAATTTTTCTCCATGATGAAATAAGTCCTTGTACTGCAGCTGTGGCTCATCAGTTACTCTCATTTATTTTTATCTAGCACACTAAAGAGCAGAGAGCTATGGGAATGATGCAGTTATCAAATGACTCTTCCTTTATTAGTAACTAATAGTGAGTGATAGAATTCTAGCTAGTTTTTGTTTTCTTTATGACCACTAGAACACTCTGAAGGGAAGGCCCACAATAGGAGGTGCATTCTCTGTTTGAAACCATTTCTTAGGAAAATTGGATAAAGTAGGTGGAGCTCCTCTTTAATGCTTTGCTTATTGCTTTCGAATTACTCACCTTCTCATCAATTCCTCTCCAGGACACATAGCTGTTCCTGGCCCCTGTCTGCCATTGCCCAAGTACCTCTCACTGCCACTAAGGGGTCAGCTAACCCTTATCCTCCTTCCTACCGTCCAGAATTTGCCCTCCCATCGAACTTTGCCTATTCACTTACTAATGCCAATACCCAAACTCTAAATTAAATATTAGCAAGCAGAATCCAGGAACACGTTAAAGGAGTAACTCAGCAGCGCCTTTCTAGAGGTGAAAGGGTAAGTCAATTTTAGGATATCTATTAATTTAATCCATCATATTTATAGATCATAGAAAAAGTCATAGTATGGTCTTCTCCACTGATGCTGAAAGACACTTGAAAAAAATTAACATCCATTCTTCATAAAAACTCTCAATCCTTAACATGATCGAATATATCTATTATAGCCCAAAAGCCAGAATCATACTTAATGTGGATAAGCCAGAAACATTTCCACCAAAGTCAGGATCAAGTTAAGGATACTTATACTTGTTCTTCTTGATAAGCACTATAGTAAAGTGGTGACGTGTCTGGACTTTGGTGCTATACTACCAGAGTTCAAATCCCAGCTTTCTCACCCAGCACCTGTGTAACTGAGGGGAATTCACTTAAAATTTCTGAATAGTCCATCTCTGAAAATGAGGATAATGATAATACCTCTAAAGGCTGCTATGAGATGTAAATAGCTTGATAAGTGGAGATTGAGTTTTGAGGGCCTGGATGTAGATTAAGAAGCCAAAGGTGGCAGTCAGGGCCAGCTTCATGAGTGTAAAACCAAGATAGTCACACAGGGTCCTGTGCTCAGAAGGGCCCACACTTGGCTAATTTCTTGTGACCACCATCTTGAAATTCTTGTTAGTTTTTTCTTTGAAGTTGAAGTCTGATGGAACAATGGAGCATGAACCAGGGTCTTGGAGCCTTGGCTCATGAGCAATCCTGCTTCTCACACCTCTTGCCTCCGAGGAATGGGTCTCAGCTGCCCACTTCCCTGGCCCTGTTCAGTGACCACTGCTCCCCTTCGCCTCTCACAGGGTTAGACATGCGTTTTCTGCATAGGTGCCATCCACCAAGTTGCGTGGGTGGGCCCCAGGGGGCCTATGAGTCTGTACTCATCCCCTAAGTATCCCAGTGCCTAAGGCAGCATCGAGTAGTAAATAAAAAACACCATCACCAGGGAAATGCAAATCAGAACCACTGTGAGATCCTACTTCACATCCACTAGAATGGAAAGAAGGGAGGGAGGAAGGAAGGAGTATGAGTGAGGACATGGAGAAATAGGAACACTGATACATTGCTGGTGGCACTGTAAAATGGTGCAGCCACTGTAGAAATCAGTTTGGAAGTTCCTGAGAAAGCTGAAAATAGAATTATCATATGATCCGGCAATCCCACTTCTTGGTATGTACCCGCAAGAATTAAAGCAGGGCCTCAAACAGATACTTGTGCACCCATGTTTATAGCAGCTTTATTCATAACAGCCAAAAGGTGGAACAACCCAAGTATCCATCAACAGATGAATAGATAAACAAAATGTGGCATACGCACTCAATGGAATATTAGTCATCCGTAAGTAGGAATGAAGTCCTGATGCATGCTACAACAGGGATGAACCTTGAAGACATCATGTTGAGTGAAATAAGCCAGACACAAAAAGACAAATATTGCTTTGATTTGTTCTTGTTTATATGAAATCCTTAGAAGTAAATTTCATAGAGAGAGGTAGTAGATTGTAGGTGACCAGGGGAGGTAGAGTGGGAGGCAATGGGGAGGTACTGCTTAATGGGTGCAGAGTTTCTATCTGAAGTGATGAAAAAGTTAGGTATTGGATGTTGGTGAGGAAGGCACAATATTGTGAATGTAATTAATACCACTAAATTATATACTTTAAGTGGTTGAAATGGGAAATTTTGAATTGTATGTGTGTTACTACAGTAAAAAGTTTTTTTAAAAGAGAGAAAAATTCTAAGAATGGCAAAAGTCTTTCTAAACTACGGTACAAAAATATTATAATAATTTTTTTCATTTCATGTTAAAATCACCATAAGCAAAGTCAAGAAACAAACTCGGGAAAAAAATTTGTTACCCATTGCATGAACAAAGAACTAATTTAACCTAATACAGCTTTTACAAATAAATAGCTAAGTAAAAGGCCAAAACCTAATAGGAAAATGGACAAAGAGGATAAACAGTTCATCAGAAAATACAAATGGCTTTTAAACATGTGAAAAGATTCTCAATCCTACTCATAAGAAAAGAAGAAAAAAATTTTTAATTAAATTGAGTTAATATTTTTTACCTATTAGATTGGCCAAAGACCTCCAAATTTTATAATACACTGTGCCAGTGATATGGGGGAAAAAAGGTACTCTTATACACTGCTGGAGGGAAGGTAAATTGGTGCAATCCCTGAAGAGGGAAATTTGACAATACTATAAAAATTACAAACATCCATATTCCTTACTCCAGCAATTCCACTTCCAAAGATTTATTAATTTAATAGCTGTACCAGTACATATGCAATTGAATACAAATGATTTTCATTGACGCAATATAAAATGCTACCAATAGAGATTTTGTTAAATAAAGTATGGTACAATGCAATACTCTGCAACTACAGAAAAGAATTAGGAAGCTCTTTATGTGCTGATATGAAAGATTTCCAAGATATAAAGTTTTTTTAAAATATTGATGCAGGGGGCCGGCTCGATAGCCCAGTGGATAGGGCGCCGGCATACCACATGGGAGGCCCCGGGTTCGGTTCCCGGGGACCTCTCTTAGCGGGCAGACCGCCTTGAGAATGGCAAGCCGCCATGGGCGGGCCAGAGCCGCCATGGGCAGGGCAAAAAGCTGCCACAGACAGGGCAAAAGCCGCCATGGGCAGGGCAAGT
>PVKH010029334.1:0-12677 GCA_004027955.1 Chaetophractus vellerosus | reverse complement strand
AGAATCGGTTCCTTGTCTCATTCAACTTCTGGTTGCTGCCATCATTCTTTGGCTTGTGGCTGCATCGCTCCAATCTCTGCTTCTGTAGTCACATTGCCTTCTGTTTGTCCATCTAAGCTCTCTCTTGCTTTCTTTTAAAACAGGAGTTCCTAGCCTTTTCTGTTCCATGGACTGCTTTGCCAGTCAGGTGAAAACCACAAACCCCTTACTGATTCCACACACTACTATGTATTATTTAATAAATATATCACATCCACACCAACCCATTCCCACAAGAATAATGCTTTTTTTGAATTTCATTTCGAGCTCACAGACCCCTTATTAAGAACCCCTGTCTTATAAGAACATTTCTGATTACATTTATGACTCACCCAAATAATCTGGATTATCTCCACATCTCAAGATCCTTCATTAAATCACATCTGCAAATTCCCTTTTGCTACATTAGGCAACATTCACAAGTTCTAGGGATTAAAATGAGTATCTCTGGGGACCATCATCCAGCCTACCACAACTTCCTACTTCACCACAGGTACAAAAATCAATTTCAGGTACAGTGTCTATTTTAAGTAAAGTTTATAGAAAATAATAACAGGTAATAAATTCATGATCTTGAAGCAGGGAAGGATTTCCTAAAAAAACACAAAAAATACTTGTCATAGCATGAAGGGAAAGAATGATAAATTGACCTACACTAAAATTTAAGGACATATGTTCATCAAAACTCACCTTTAAGAAATTGGCAAGGCAAGTCACAGAATAGGTGAAAACATTTGCAATATATAGAGTTGAAAAAAAGCTTATCTTCAAAGTACATATATAAAGACATGTAATATCAATAAGAAAAAAGCAGACTGAATAGAAATAGGGGCAAGAAACATGAACTGATACTTAAAAGAAGAGGATATCCAAATGGCCAGTAAACATGAAAGTGTGCTCGGCTTTACTGATAATTAGGAAAAAATGAGTTTAAACTATTAAAAAATCAGGATAGTTAAAAATTAAAAGGGGACAATACCAAATGATGGTGAGGATGAGGATTAGGATCAACTGGAACTCTCATATGCTGCTGGTCAGAAGATAAATTGAAGCAAACACTTTGGAACACTGGCAACAGATACTAAAGCTAATCACATACATGTTCTATGCTGAAGCAATTCAACTCTTAGATATATACCCAACAGAAGCGATTGCATTTCAATATGAAAAGATACATCCAAGATTGCCACAGCAATATTATTTGTAACAGTCAAAAACTAGGGGGGAAATTTATCTACACTAAAAAGGATAGCTAAATTGTATATATTCATTCAATGGACTATTATAATACAATGAAAATGAATCAACTGTAACATGGGTGCTATCTCATAAACTTACTAGTGGAAAAAGCAAGTAGCCACAAAAGAATACACACAGAATAATTTCAATAATGTGAAAGTTAAAATCAAGCAATGAAAAAAACTTGCTATTAAACATCAGGATAATGGTGACTTTTAGTGAGGGAAAAAAGGGGTAGTGATTGGTAGGGCTTCTGACAGTGCAGACAATGTTCTTTGTCTTAATCTGGATGTTTATATGGCAGGTTTCACTTTGTGATAATTCACTGGATTATGTATTTAAAACTTGTGTGATTTTCTATGAATTGTTCTTCAATTAAGAATGTTAAAGAAAAGATAGAAATATATGTGTTTATATGGACAGATATCTAAAATGTATTGTTGGGGGCCGGCTGTAGCCCAGCAGATAGGGCGCTGGTTCACCACATGGGAGGCCCGGGGTTCGGTTCCTGGGGGCCTCTCCAGGCAGGCAGACTGCCTTGAGAATGGCAAGCCGCCATGGGTGGGGCAGAGCCGCCGTGGGCAGAGCAAAAAGCCTCCACGGACAGGGCAAAGCCACCACATGCAGGTCAAGTCGCCCGCGAACGGAGCAGACCTGCCCGTGAACAGAAGCAGACCAGCCCGCGAACGGAGCAGAGCCGCCTGCACGGTGACCTGACTTGGCGCGTCACCACAACGAGGGGAGACAGAGCAGACACAGAAGAACGCAAAAAAATGAACACAGCAAGAACAAGCAGAAGGGGGTGGGGTGGATATGTAACCAAAATAAATAAATAAATAAATAAATAAAATGTATTGTTAAGTGAAAAGAGAAATTTTGACAAAGCTAGTAATAGCATGATCTCACTTTTAAAAATAAAATGAGGATATATAAATATTTATGAGAGATAGAGGATAGAGATGATAGATGATAGATAGATAGATAGATAGATAAAAGTGAAAGAGAGAGAGAGAAATAAGAGGAAGGGAGGGAGGAGGGAAGGAGGGACAGAGAGAAAGAAGAATACCTCAAAGTGGGATGAAGGATGAGGTGGGGAAATGGGCATTGTTTCATTTTTTTCTTTATAAATTTCTCTATCATTACAATTTTTATACAAGACATATTACTTTATAATTGAAATATAAAATAACCAAAAATAAGAACTAATTTTTAAAAGAATTTAAAAATTGAATTTGCTAATAATATTAAATAAAAATTATTGAATCTCTAATATGTACTAGGTACTTTTAATTTATTATATTATTTAATTATCACAGTAGTAATAATATTTAATTACTCTCACTCCATTTTAAAATATGAGGAAACAGAGGTTCAAAATAGATAATGTCATCCATCTATTAGGAAGCAGAGCCAGAGAGTTAACTCATGTCAAGTTAATGGTGTTAATATCCTATTCACAGTCTGTGGAAAATAATATATATTTCTAATATACATTAATATACAGTGCTGAAAACACTGAATAAGTAGCTAATAACACTCCTAAACTCCACTGCATCATTACTCCTTGAGAGTAAAAATTGTTTGTTGAATGAATTATTGTTATTGAGTAGAATGTAAGTCTACATTAATTATTAACTTTAATGTTTTATTTGTTCTTTAACGTAGTGAGAAGAATTTTGGAAAACAATTTCTTCACTTATTTCTTGAAGAAGGAAGACCCACAGTTAAATATGGCTGTGGAAGTTCTCAAAATATCTTGACTTTGCTAATTGCAGCACTAACACAAATATATTCATTCCTATCACAATAAGGTAAGGACTTCACAGTAGTTCTTTGAGTTGTAGTGCTGAACCTTATTTATTTTATTTTATTTATTTGAATAGTCACCCAAAAATGTCCATATGAAAATTGTTTGGTTGGAGGAAACCATTGAACTAATTGTCATTTGAAATCAGCTAGTGGTAATCAAATTTTACACAAAATAAATCAATTTATTTGAAAATATCATGGACAAAGCAAAGAGTCAGATTGTTCGGTTGAAATTAAAATCTAATTTAATTGATCAACACAATATATCTATTGAGTGAAAAAGTACTGTCTGGAATTGAGAAAAAGCCATTGACTGCATAGAAAAAGAAAAACCCAGCAGAAAAGGGAAAAATGTAATATCAAATTAAAATATATCTTTGGGAAATATAAATTTTTGGGAAGCATCAGAATTAAGAAATTTCAGCAGAGATAAATGGCTAAATATGATGGGCACACCCCAAGGATCTTACTGATCAAAATTTACATGTAGCAGACAAGAATTTACCATTTTTCATCAGTATAACAATCTAATGATAATAACTTCCCCTCCAAAGATGCTCCATGCCAGTGACAAATAATATTTTGTGATTGAGTGCTTGTTTTAGGTGACAATTGGATAAGTTAGTCTAATCAGCAGGAATCTTGGCTAACTTATGAAGCTCATATAAATCAACTACACTTTCCCAGGATCTTCATCAATCTGAAAATAAAATCAAGGAAATTGACACCAATCTGAAAATGTAAACTCCTTACAGGCAGGGACTGTATCTTACTCATTTTTAATGCATTTAGCAGGACATCTGACAGATAGAAGATGTTCAATAAATGTCTAAACGAATAAAGAAATGAGGTTGGGCAATTTGGTTAGTTATAACAAGAAAGCAATGAAATTACTCTAAGGTAATGAAATTATTTGCAAATTAGGCATATCCTTTGGGAACACTGAGTTCTGCACAGACAAAACAAACTCCTTCAGAGCAAGGGACTTAAGCCCTATTTCAGCCAGCTCCCCTATAAGTGTTTGCTGTTGATCACAAAATAACAGGGGATTAGCCAAGAACTTGAAAAACTTAGAAAATGATTTTGAAAGCATTTTCTATTGATGTTTTTTCTAATGTCATCCTATTATACAAGCAATAGCACAAAGAATTATATATGAAGTAATTTCTAGTTTTGGTCAAAATGTCTTAAGGGAATGATTTTTCTGTTTAAGTAATGATGACCTAATTGGGTAGTCCTCAAACAAAACTTCAGTCCTTAAGTAGCCTCAAGTTGAGAGCATCCCATAAAATAAAATAAAATAATAAAATAAAATAAAATAAAAATTGATGCTTACAGTAAAACTGAAAACCAAGGACTTTCTAAGTGTTTGGATTAATCTTATCCAATGTAGGAAAGTATGAAAGAGATGTATCAATTGATGCCAAAAATGTACATCTGCTTTATCTTATAGATCCCAGGGTGATAACAGGTTGCATAAAAGGCTGACCTTAGGACTATGTTTTTATTAAACAAATGATTAATTTTAGAAAAATTTGAGTGCTTATCTGCTAAGCATTTTCAATGTATGTTAATTTTTATGTCTCTTATTTCCTTTTGTGTTTCTTCTGTTTTGTTATTTTGTTTAATTTCTTTTATTCACTTAACAAATAGTTCTTGTTATTTTGTTGACACTATACTAAGCTCCTGGAATTCAGTGGTGAGCCAAAACAGACAAAATCTAATGGCTATGTGTTTAAAGTTTAGTGAGAGAAATTGACAAATAGTTATACTAATGAAAAAAATAGTTAGAATTTGAGATATGTTGGAAATGAAAGAAACATAATGCAAGAAGAGCAAGTCACAAAACCTAGGCTATACTTGGGATTTTTTCTGAAAAATAAGCAGGAGAGAATTTCATAAAAACAGGCAAAGGAGTGAGCATATGTCCCAGTCAGAAAGAAGAGGATGTGAAAAGACTGGTGGAAAAAACCAGGGCATAGTCAGCAACCCAAAGTGCATGGGTCAGTGTACATGGAACCAGGAAGAGGAGGGTTTATTAGTACTGAAGGACAAAGCAAAGGCCAGCACTTGGGAATTCTGTAGTGTCTTGCAGTCATGTTGTGAATGAAGAGGGCCAGTTAGTTGGCTATTGTAGTAGACCAAGTAAGAGTGACTTGGACTATAATGATGGCAGAGATAAATTGACAGATTTAAGACATAATTAGGAAGTAAAATGGTAAGATTTATTGCTGATTGAATTTCAGGAGTGAAAAGAGAGAGGTGTCAAAAATGACTACTAATTTTTCTGACATGTACAACTGGATAACAGATGTTATCATCCACTGAGATAGCAAACAATGCAAGAAGAACAAGTTTGATGGGGAAGATTGTGAGTTCAGACATGAGCATGCTGAAATTAAGGTGCCTTTGAAACATCCAAGAGGAGTTCTCACATTAAACATATGAACCTCGAGCTCAGAAGAGTGGTCTGGATGGGAAATATAAACTTATGGATCATCAGTGTTCAGATAGTAATTGAAACCATGGTTATGCAGAAGAGGATAGAGTGGGGAAAAAGACTTCCCAGGACTGAGTCTTGAGAAACTAGTATCTTAGAGGAAGATGAAACTGTAAAAGATTCTGAGAAGAAGGAAGCAGTTACCAGAAGCAGGAGGCAAACCAAGAGAGTGGGTGTTAGGAAAGGTTTGGATAGAAATATCGGATACCCCTGATAGTACATTACTGTCCATTTGATGGACCTGGAGAGTTCAGTTCTTAGTAGAGGGCTGGACAGAGAAGCCAGATTGGAGTGTGTGGAAGAGAGTGGGAGATGATGAACTTGAGATAAGTACAAATACCTCTTTCAAGAAGTTTTACTTTGAATGTGTGAAAAGAGATAAGGTGGTAACTAGAGAGACATGAGGAATCAAGGGAGAAAAACTTAAGATGAAAGAGATGTGAACATGTTTGTTGATTAGAATGATTTAGTTGGGCAGAAGGAATTAATACATAGAAAAATAAACAATAATAGAGAAATAATGTCCTTTAAAATTTTAGAGCAATGGGATACAAGACAGTTGAGACGAGTCCTGTCACACACAGGACACACATATAGAGGCTGCTGATTTCTGTTTTTGTGTATGTCCCTGATCTATGGTTACCTTACGGTTTATTCTTCTCTGTCCAGCTGTTTGTCATATTCTCTCTATGTCTATGTCATATTCTCTCCTCATACTTCTTTCATCTTCAACTGAGCATAATTTAGAATTAAAGGGATTTTCTATACAGCGCTCCCTAGCTATCCCAATTCTCACTAACAGAAGTCTTACTTCCATAAATTTCCCTTTTAAAAAAACATGTGAATTAGGTTCCTTTTTTTTTTTTAAGAATAAAGTCTTTATTGGGCTGAGACCAGGAGTCCATGGGTCTTGAGTTCCTCTATGTATTTGCCGATTTTCTGCTCCACTTTCCTCTCAGCCTCTTTCCATAGACTCATGAGCTACTTCTCTTTCTGTAATGCATCACGGCCTTCTTGTTCCTCTTCTCCAGGATGGCTGTCACTGCTTGGTACTTCCAGACAACCTTATGAGCCAGGCTCCCCAGGTAGGCAAACTGGAGGGGGCGGGGAGGGAGTGGGGAGCAGAGAAGCAAAGGTGTAAGGAAATCCAAGTGCCCCAGGGCCCAGACATACTACCCCCGCTTATACTGTTGGGTAGGGGATAACTGTCCTAGAGGATCTCAAGAATTTACTAACTGCATTTCAGTCAAGCCTGAGTTCGAAAAGACCACCCAACCCCTGACGCTCCCTGCCCTCTCTGGCATCAGCTGAGTCATTGGCATTATGCAGGGGCATCCACAGACCATCCTGAGAAAAAAGGTTCTTTTTTATTTTTTTTTAATTTCTTCTTATTTTTTATTTTTTGGAGTTACCATGGATTGAACTCAGGACCTGGTACTTGCAAAGCAAATGCTCAACTACTGAGCTACACCTACTCCCCTGGGTTCTTTTTTAATTATATGAATTCTGATGGAATTTCTTCCACATTTAAGTGGTTCTTGATACTAAAATAGCTATGACATGATTGATAAGAGCTTATATTCAGAAATTAATGGAGCAAACTTTAAGATAAGCAGGTAAAGGACAGCTTTATTTTTTATTTTGTTATTAGCCATTGAGAATAAGCATGTTAAGTATTCCCTCCTACTAAAGTCAGCACTATGTCTGTAGAATAAATGGCAGAAGTAGAACAAACTTGAATAAGCCACTTGCAGTGATTGAGGTCAATTTGGTATCAAGATAGAAGTTCTTCTTATATGAAACAGAGCAGAGATCACAGTTCTACAGATACATTGTAATTCATACTCATGCACAGTTTGTCTTTCATTTCAACAAATTTTGAAGGGATCACATAGAAAGAGCTATTGGTTTTCACAAAGGTTATTCTCTTTGGGGGAATTTCAGAAAAACTGTCTTACTATATATATAGTTTTTAAAGTTTCTGAAGTTTAAATTCTCTGGCACCATTCATGGCTTTCCCACACAAAAGTGGACCCCAAACCCCGCATTTTATTCCCTAAGGAATCCCTGTGTCCTTTCCTTTAGGTGATTTACTGTGTTATCTGCATGTTTTAAAGCCATGTAGCCTATTCCACCTTCCTTAGAGTCCACATTCCTTAAATCACAACACTCCATGCACATGACATTTCCTCTAAGATTCACCCAAGGATGTAAAGTGATCCATGTCTCTCTAAGGCACATTCTAATATCTAATCACTGATTTTGGTTAACAAACTTTTAGGGTAGCCAAAGCCAAGTGGATGTTGGCCTAGATTTGTGTGACTGCCAGAACCCCCACACTCCCATCAGCTACTGTTTAACAGCAAGTCAGTCTAAGGAATGGATAACGGATGGTTTAAGACCAATTGGATAGAGGTTGCAAAAGTTTCTCTTAGTTGGGCAGCAAGAATCCTAGTACTTGCAAAAACCTATATACCCGTCATGTGAAAACATCAGAAGCATTTTTATCGCCTTACTTTTTAAAATATTTAATATATATATATAAAGCAAACAAAAACTTCTGTTGGGTTTTGTAAATGGACTGGTTTTTACCTCTATTGTTCTCGTTAATTTCTATGAACTAAAAACTCTCTCTATATGTGTGTATACATATATATACAGATTACTTTTTTCCTTTTAATTAGCTCATAGTTTTTATTAAGAAGGTAGATAAAATGTTTATTATAATGCAAACCCAACATAAACCCCAAAAGTATGGGAATTAAAAACAATTCTGACTTATTTTAGTTATATCAAATAAAGAGATTTACTGGAAAATAATTTATGGAAAAATAAGAAAAAAACAAACAACAAATTTTTAGAAGGCCCATATTTCATTTGTCAAAGGCCTCCAAGACAACTTGGTCCAACATCAGATTCCAGTGCTTTGCCATTTTCCCACTTATAGACTCTGACTGCATTACAACTTGCTGCCCACCTGATATTGACCTGTTACTCTATATGGAGAATGAGCAGACCACCCAAATTCATGTAAGAAGAAAGAATATCCACAATATATTAAAAAATATAATTTTGATAGTAACTCAGAATGTCATTTATGTTTCTGATTTTCTAAATTATATAAAGTTTTTTTTTGTTTACACTTTCCTATTAGTTCCTATTATATAAGCTTTGGATTTCATGCCTTTAATCTTAGAGCCAAAAAACTATGTAATAGTGAGAACCTTCACTTCTTGAAACAGATGGTGACTTTTGAACTGTGCTAAATCTATAAGATATTAGATTTATTCATAAAACGTTGCCATGTCAATATGGAAAGTTTGGCAAGCTTTTCATCTTAAAAAGGTCAAACTTCATCACTTCAATATTAATTTCTATAGCTTATCCATCAACTCCCCCATCTGGTTTTCTTAGAGGAAATGTAGAAAAACTAGAGCTCAAAGAGGAAACACAGCATAGTACTTTATTATTGAATTGACATGCATATAACTAAATAAACAAAAGCATTGTTCCTGCTCTTTAATCCATACATAAGATCATAGTTCAATACTAGCTGAACAGAAGTTATAATGCACTTTATGTGTATTAAAATATGAAGACCCACAATAAAACTTAAATGTCTTACATTATATAAGCTTAAGAAAATCTTTAAAGAATGTCTGTGGGTCTATACGTTAATTTCAGTATTGCTTGTGATTATTGGATAGAGTCCTCTGCTAGCATGTAATGTAATCTCTAATATTTGCATTATATTATGAAAACAAGTAAATTAGTTATCGTTTGATGCTTAGTGACATAGAAATGTAATGGAGCTTTCTGAGCAGAGACAGCATAATATAAATCTGAGCCTGAGTCTACACAGTATGTTTATAGAATAATATGCCAGTGGACTCTACCAGCTGGTTTGATATAGAAAAGTATATTCCAAGTAATTCTTTGACTATATGATCACATTTGCTCTTCTTAATTGTCCTTTTCAGTTAAAAATGTCCAACTAGAATGCCTATTAGCAAAATTACAAAGTGAAAACTCAGGCCCACAAGGTGTCGTCTTCTGGCGTGTTGAGTTGAGGAGACAGACGAGAGAACTGGTTGACCCTCAGGTCTGAGAGCAACCACAAAGACATTACTGAGGAGAAAGGGAGATAGCAGTTGGCAAGTACATCTATAATGTAGAGTGGGAAATAAACTGGATTTTGAGAAAGAATTAGGAATTCATCAGGGGGCAGCAGTGAAAGGGAAACTGAAAAGACAAGAAAGCATGGAATAACAACATGGCTTATGCAACAAATTGTATGGAATTGGGAATGACAAGAATTCAAGGTGAAAGGATGTTTACCTCCTCAGCAAACTACCATCAAACAGCTATAGCTAATGCAGAGAAACATAATAAATTAAAATAAAAAGCAAAAAATTCTTGTGAACACTAGCTATGTATCCTGAAGAAGGCTTCAAATTCTCTTCATCTTTATTGTTAGTGCTATTTTTGAACATATCAGAAAGGACTATTGGAAAGTGGCTGTGGCTCAAGCAACTGAGCTCTCGTTTACCATATGGAGGGCCTGGGTTCGATCCTCAGGACCTCCTGGTAAAGAAAAAAAGAAAAAAGGCATCCCAGACGTGCGCAGCGCAGAAAGGCACAGCAGAGCGAAGCGATTCACCAAAAAGATGATGACACAACTGGACAGGAAAAAAAAAAAAAAAGAAAGGACTATTGAGGAAAGTTTGAATTCATCTTGTGTGGTGGTAGTGTGTATAGCAAAATGAACTTCAATCACTAAAAGTATGATTCTAAAACATGTGGAGTGCATCATATTTAAGACAAGATTTTGACAGTTATATAAGAAGGTAACAGGAACCAAATGAAGGCTTAGGGACAAATGAAAGACACAAGAATTTGGGCAGGAGATCAATAATTGATAGTGTCAGAGAATACTTTGTACCAAAGAGCAGTTAAGTAAAGGGATTTAACATTTGAAGACTCAGATTTATTAAGAAACACCAAGAGGTTTTTGTTTATTAAGTGGGGGCATGGCGATTTAATTTCACATATTTTACACCCCTATGGTGTAGATCTTATAGCTCTCCCTAACTGGGTTACATCAACGTGGTTAGAAGATGTTTGATTACCACGTTAAAATGATCTGCAGGGACAACACTTCAATGTGAAAATTCTTCAAATCCAATTCCTAATGGTAGACCTCAATCCTTGATAGCATATTTATCTTAATTAATTCCTTTAGGATAATTCTTACTGAGTGGACTCAAAATATAGCCCATCCTCTTTATGAAAGGCCAACGAACTAACTTTCTAAAACTGCATCCTTCCTAAGACAGTTTCCTCCTCAGCAAATTGCCCATGACTTCGATACTCTAAATAAAAAGCAGAACTGTCTTGAGATAAATTGTTTTACAACTTAACATCCACGAACTCTGTTCCACCTAACACATAACTCAGTTAAGAATAATTTAACACTTTTCAAAAGATTTACTAATTTTTTTAAAATTGAAAGTGGTTCCATAGACAGGTACTGGTACTGAGCCAAATGGTTTGAACACAATAAATACATAACAAAAACGGTTAATATTTCTTCAGATAATTTATTCTAATGCCTACATGAGACACAATAAATTCTTGTTTTATGGTATTTGCTATAGAATTCTGTTCTGGTTCCTCCTACCTTTTTAACTTTGTAATAGCTGGCCTAATTCAAATGCTCAGTCATATCTGAGCGCCGAATTCTACAAAGACAGGTCTTTTACCTGTATCTTTCTTTGAAGCATAAAGTTAATCATACCCATTTTCTGTTATACAACCTGCTGTATCATCTAAATGAAAGTGCTCTGAAAAGCATCAAGGATCCCTCAACTGTATAGTATTATTATTGTGGTTTTTCATCCATATAAGTCTATTTCTACTAGAAAAATTGCTCACTACTTTTTATTTTATAGCATCTCAATAAAAACACTTCATAAATACTTTAATGAAGTTTTCTACAGGTATTTCTTCTTCCAATTAAATACACTCAGTCCCTCATGGTTTTGTTCTCTAAGCATTTAATTATTTTAGGCACAATCTTCTGGATCTTTCCCAAAGCTTTCCACAGCTCTATCAGTTGAATTTTATGTGCTAATTCCATTTTTTTAATGGCCAGGAGGACTAAATACATCACGTTTTTCTTCTTCCTCTGGAATTTTCCTATAGATTATTAGAAACATCATTTTACAATCTATAGGCAGGTGTCAAAAATCACGTTTCAGACAGTATATATTAAATGTGTATTGTGAGTATTGTTCAAGGCAAATATTTGAGGAAGACACAATACGTTTGGTGAAAATAAAAATTCTCTTTCATCTACTCTATCACTCTGCCTCTCTTCAGACGTTTCTCCTTTTTTATTCATCGTGAAGAAACTCTGTTTGTCTGTCTCTTGGAAAGTTGCCAGACAAAGACTGTTGACAGAGCTATATGATTACACAATGTATATTCCAATGTGCTTCACCAAATCTGCTAAAGAAGGTTTTATGATAACTAATATATATTTTGTGTGAAGCATGAGATATTTTCACTGGCTTATTCTGAAAGCCACTTCCCTTGTCAGAGTTGATTGGGCAGTTAGTAGAGTGATTCATGCACTAAGCCTTGGTGAAAGTGTTTTTTAATTTCCTTACTTTTTAAGCTTGCCTTCTTTTACAGTTTGATAGGTGGGGAAGTGATGGACCTGGAGCTATCAGAGTCTAGGCTCCATATATGGTATGAAAAGCAAGTGAGCAGAGTCAAGGTATGGGCACAAGCCTTCTTACCTGTGCCACAAATTTGTTGCCAAGACAGCAGGGAGAAGACTTTCCAGATGACTGGTGCTGGGAATATAAGTGTCTAGTAAGTATTGAGTCAACCCAACAAAACAAGAATTTTATTTACAAGGATATGCTAAAAACTTTACCTTCATAACTATAATCTCATTCATTTCTTCATGCCCATTAACAGCTATGTCATAATAGTGACTATTTACTTACACTGATTATGTGACCTGAACTAAGCTAAGTGCTTTTACACACAACTTCATTTAATCTTTACAATATCTTTTTTT
>PVKH010029333.1:0-12674 GCA_004027955.1 Chaetophractus vellerosus | reverse complement strand
CAATATCCGTACCAATTAGACAAAATGGGATAACAGTGCCTAATGGACAGCACACATCTGTTGTTACAAAGCAAAGTGCTGAAAGGAGTTTGAGGATTATACAAGGAAAGAGTAAGGGAATTTCACACACTTTAACTTTGCCACTAATTGATCTTTCGGCTGCAGAGATGTCATAAAACTGGTTCCATGGCAAAGAAACAACACTCATTCCAAAAATCTAAATGTTACCAAGCAAATGTTGTAATATGAAAGATGCAAGAAAGAAATAACTGTTTTCCAGTAGTTAATTAAAAGAATATATACTGTTTCTTTGTTGCAAAAGTAGATTGTCTTGATCTATAAAAATACAATTTAGCAAAACAGATGACAAGAAACTAATTTATGATCATCATATAGATAGATATTCTTTTTCAAATATTTTTTATTTTTAAAAGAAGCTTTAGATTACATACATATTACATCAAAGATATAGGGGATTCCCATATACCTTGCACCCTCCCCCTCCCACACTTTCCCACATTAACATCTTTCATTAGCGTGGTACATTAGTTACAACTTATGAACACATATTGAAACATTGCAACTAACCATGTACTATAGTGTACATTACAGTTTACACTCTGTCCCACACAATTTTATAGGTTTTAACAAAATGTATAATGGCCTCTATCTGTCATGGCAATGTCATGCAGGACATTTTCAATGCCCCCAAAATGCCCCCATGTTACACCTATCTTCCCTTTCTGTCCCCTCAGAACCTCTGCCACTGCTTTTGTATCAATGATAAAAGATCTTCCATTGCTAGAATAAAAATAAGTCTATAATAGAATAATAATAAGTATACTTTAGTCCATTGTTCATTCCTCAATCTTGAGGATTTGGTGATAGTGATGCCCACTCTGTTTTTAAATGACTGGGGGCCTACTCAGCATATAAATGCACTACTCCCCACTGCCAGCATGGGACATGACTCCTAGGGATGAGCCTCCCTGGCACCAAGGTATTATTACCAAGCACCCACTAACAATGTATCTGCAAAAAGAACTTGACCGAAAGGGGGAAATATTAAAGTCAAATGAGTTTTTATGGCTAAGAGATTTCAAAAGTGAGTTGGGAGGTCTCATTCCAGAGGTTATGCTTACATATGTCTCAGTAGGATATTTTTTTTATTAAGAAATTGGATGATAAAAATGTTTAAACAGTTCTGTTATTCAAATAGCTATGACTGACTGTATTAGTATAATCAGTTATCTAAATATGTTGGAATGGTGAAATTTTTAATGTGTTTTGAGAGCTCAGTGGTCAAGATAGCCAACATTAGATAGCCCATTAAAGCTTTGAATATGGAAGCAACTTGGTTTAAAATATATATTTGTAAACTGTTGTAAACTGATATTTGATATTAATATATTGTTCAGTTTTGAATACCTGATCAATTTTTGTAGTTGATTCCATATCTTAATTTGAATTTTTATCCATTTTTGTGCAAAATGAACCCTGATAATTTCTGGACTGACCTGAGCGTAATACATTTAAGTATAATTGGCATCTAGCACAAGTACCTAGACTTTGAGTCATCTTTGAGGACTGAAACCAATTTACAGAAATGGCCAACTTTTCATTTAAGTAGACTCCACAACCTTAAAAATCTCTGAAAATTATAATGCTTTATATAAAACATGTGCATAATTTATATTAAAACATATATTTACATAAAATTTTATATATTTAATTTATCTATGTATATAAAATGCATATGTAAACTTTATATTCACCATGTCCTGGTGACTGTTTTAAACAGAGTTAATATTGATATTACATTGTAAATATAGTGACAAAAGTTTCATATCTTCTTTCCTAAGGTAAAATCATTCTCTGAGAATTCCTTATAATTTCTCTCTCTCTCTTCCTCTTTCTTTCTTTCTTTCTCTTTCTTTCTTTCTTTCTTTCTTTCTTTCTTCCTTTCTTCCTTTCTTCCTTTCTTCCTTTCTTCCTTTCTTCCTTTCTTTCTTCCTTTCTTCCTTTCTTCCTTCTTCTTTCTTCAAGGTAACAAGGAAATTGATCTCTATATTCATATCTAAGAGCCTCAAAATTTGACTCAACAAAAACTTACATAGTACACATATTAATATTATTAGGTACCACGCATTATCTAGTTACATTGATCACATAATTTAAATTAGGAAAGAATCCCATATAAAACTATTGTCTCCATTACAGAGAGAAACTGAAACAGAGATAGAATAGTTTAAAATAACTAGAATTGCCTAAACAAACTTTGATAACTCTTACTGTGCAAGACAACCATAAACACAAAAAGCTATAACACAAGCATGGCATAATAAATATCCTATAAAAACAAAATACATTGGATGCACTAAAGGAGGAGCTAATGATTGGGTAAAGTAGGGATGGACTGGCTCTTGAGGCAACCTGAAAGAATGAGTTATATGAAAATGGTGGAAAGGACTGTTGAGGCAGAAGAAAGAACTTGGTCAAAGGACAAAAGTGTGAAAGTACATGCTATAACTAGAAATGAATGGGTCATCCCATGTGGTTTTAATATAGAATATTTGAGGAGGAAAGCAAGTGAGGTGTCACAGGTTAGCGCTATAGTTCTCAAACTTTAGCACAGACCAAAATCATTCAGTAGTGATTCTTGGATGGGACCCAAGAATTTTTATTTTTAACATTTGCCCAGGTGATTCTGATTCAGGGAGCACACTTTGGGAACTACTTTTTGGGGGCATTACAAGTCACTAATTTTACTTCTGAATTAAAGTTAAATTCAGATTGTAAAAATACTGTTTATAATGAGTAAAACAGGATGTGCAATGTTAGCCAACAATGTTAAAATCACATACGGCCTATTGAGAAATGTTTTACTTACAATAGAGTCAGAGTCCATATGATTGTATAATGGAGTGCCTGCTTAGAGCCCTAAGGATAAAAGCACTTCTGATGTTAGCCTAAGACCAAGTTGCACCTATGAGCAATAATTAAAGCAATGATCAGTGTTATGGTTGTAGAAAATCAACAACACTTCTAAAATGGAGACTAGAGCAGCAAAAATGCATCTTGGAACATATGCCATTTAAGAAGAGACCAAAGCAAGGGCTTTGGAGTATCACCATTTGAAGAGCTACTGCACATTGTCATGGATTGGTGCATAGCCCACGGTTGCCAGTTGAAGCAGACAAACGGAATTAATGTCTACTTCCAGTCCTTGGATCCAGACATCTGGCTGCTCTGGGCTGAGGTAGAAGTGCAGATTTAATGACACAATATAATCATATACCAAGATGGTGAATCTTTTTTTTCTAATTCATCTTCTCACATCACAAGTCTTTTCCTCATTAAACCCCATAAGACAGAGAATTGGGCTAGTTTGTTAGCTCCTGAAATTTGGACAGAAAACAAATGATTTAGTAATCCTCATACTGTAGTAGTCACTTACATGACCTTAAGTAAGTGGAACAATTCTTCTGAACTACAGTACATAAAAGATAAAGTGACGTAGGTGAGGAAAAGCTTATCAAGTTATCTTGTATCTCTGAATTTTCATAATCCTATATCTTAGAATATTAGAAGACAGCATGTGAGTAGAAAATATCATGGGCATTAACCTTGGACAGATCTGGGTTGAAATCCACATTCAGAATTTTCATGGACTACGTGGCCCTAAATAAACCATTTAACCTCTGAGTTTCAGTTGATTTATCTAAAAAATGGGGACAGGAATTCTTAATTCACAGGAATAGGTAAAACTGAAGGAGAATAAGCTCCACCCAACTATTTTTCTTAAGGTCATTGAAGCGAAATCCTTGTCCCATTACATTTCTGCCTTTGGTCAAAGAAAGAGCCACATAGAATTAAGATTCACACCCACTACCATCTCAAATCTTTCCTCTCCCAACCCTGTGTGGTTTAAATCCATAGTTAAATTGACTTAAAAATAAAGAAAATAAAAGAAAGAGGGAAAGGAATTAAGGAGAGATGGAAAAAGAGAAAGTTAATGGAGAGAGTGAAAGAAAGAGATGTACTTTAATTATATTTATTCTCTTTGTAGTGCAAAATTGAAAAAATATGACTACAAGAATATGTAGAACATATGGACAGTTATATACTAGGAGAATTCACTTGTAAACTTCTGTATATGGAAATTATGACTAAGAAAGGAAAATACATAAGCAGTACAAGAAATATTTAATAGGCATCTGTACTGTTACACAGGCACTTAAAAAAAAAAAAAGGATCAACCATTAAGATGCCCAAATCTCAAGAGTGTCTTTATATGACTAGAAGTGCCATGATAATTTCTAAGATAATACTGGAAACAATATGGCTCTAAGGGATCGAACAAAATCCTATCTGAGTGCTGATTCCACCAGTTGCACTTTAGTAATATGACTGCATAAGTTATTTACATTCTTTCAGCCCTCCTTCTCTCAATCCAATGTTGATAATGTTACTTACTTCCCTAATGAGTATGTTGCTTACTAAACAGGAGACCACATCACAAAGCCACTTTAAATTCTCCAAGCCCAGTTTCTGACCTATCACCAAGTACTGTCTCTTCTGAGGTTTAAATGAAATAATGTATTTAAAGTATTTGGCACATAAGTAGTCATTCAATAAATGTTAACTTTATTAATATTAAAAGATCCGACTAAAATTATTTGGTAGACACGCTGTTAAAGATGATGTGATAATTAACCTTATGTGTCAAGTTGGCAAAGAAATAGTCCCAGTTATTTAATCAAACACTAATGTAGGTGTTGTTTTGAAATTGTTTCATAGATATGGTGAACATCTACAGTCAGTTGACGCTAAGTAAAGGAGATTCGCCTTGATAATGTGGGTGGACCTTATCAAATCAGTTAAATGCCTTAAGATCAAAAAGTGAGGTTTCCCAGAAAAGAATCAATTCTTCCTCAATATTGGAGCATTAACTCCTGCCTGAGCTTCCTGCTTGCCAGGCTGCCCTGCAGATCACATACCTGCCAATTCCAACAATGGCATATGCCAATTCCTTAAATTAAATACATACATACATACATACAATTGATTCAGGTTCTCTGGAGAACACTGATATGGATAGTCACCTATTGATACGATCATTTCATTTATTTAAGCCCTTTAAGATTTTTAGTTCTGTCAAATTAATCTGAAATGTCTGTTTTCTTAAAAAAATGATAAAGGTAAAGTGAAGAAAAATAAACAATTTTTCTATAGAGTGTGTTACTTTTTACATAAGAAACAAAAAAACTGACCACCTTAAGCTTCATATCTTCCACATAATTCAAATCATATCACTCACATTTCTGAATGAAGGTCATTTGGAACAGGAAACCAAGCATAACACAAGTAGTGCCTGCCTGAAACTCAAAGAATCAGTCATCTGTGTGTGGGCCCTGAATATTGTTTTCTAAAAATCCCAAGAACATGGTAATACCCTCACCAAATACCCCTTTATCTTCTGAAATTCAAAATCTTAGTGTCTCTTTCTTTAAGCTTAAAGATAAGAGTCCACTTGTCATTCTAAGACACTCTTTTCTTGGATACAGTCAGCCTCATGATTCAGTTGAGTTTTCTACTCCTTCTTGGCTGTTATATTAATCAGGGTTCCAAAGGGAAATAGAAACAACAGGATAAGTATATCCATATATTTACTATAATTTCCATCCTGCAGGTTGGCAGGTGGAAATTCCAGTGATGGTGAAGTTGAGGTCCTGAGGCAGAAATTTTTCTAATCCCTGGACCCTCAGTTTTTGTTCATAAGACCTCCAACTGATTAAATGAGGTCCACCCCATCATTGAGGATGATCTCCTTTACTTAAGGTCAATTGATTGCAGATTCTAATCCACAGCAAGGACAGTCTTTCACCAAACAACTGTACACCATAAAGTAACCAAGTTGACACATAAAAATAACATTACAGTTCACCCCTTGCCAGTTTGGAGACCATGCACATATCCTTAAACCAACTTAATTGCCAAATAAGGACAGTAGCAAAGCCACACTTCCAGCTAACATGATACAGCTATCCCAAATACAACCAGAAATGCATTAACCCTTTCAATACAAGAGGATGCAAGCCCTTGAGTGATATTTACCCTTCTTTTTGATATCCTGTAACTTGAATACTATGATATAAAATTAATTCAACTTATATTATATGATAAAGGGATAAGGGAAGTAAGTAGAGAAGATAACAAAGATATGAGTGTAAACATATTCATAACAAAATAAGGAAGGCATAATCATAACAATTATAGACCTCATTTTTGAAACTGGTCTCATGTTCATAGCTGGTATTTATAGCCACCTTCTTCTATTACCTATTTGGTAATGCCTTTACCATCAGCAAGCCTCTCAGCTTGCCATGGTTCTTTACCTTGGGGGTAAACTCATACCTCGATTCCTGAAAGGTCTGGGCAATGAATAGTCCTACAAGAATTGAGTTATTGTAGTTCTCCATTGACTTTAGCCAAGGCATAGTAATACTATAAGATGCCCTACAAGAGTGGCTAGGGAAAGAAACTGCCATCCACAGAATGGCCACCTTATCCACTGGGTTATTAGAATCTTCCTCTTTTGAGGTCACCTTTAGATGAGCATTCACATGGAAGACAAATATCTTTATATTTTTTGCCCATTCAGAAAGGTCTACCCATAACTCTTCCCCCAGACCTCTTTGTCACCAATTTGCCAATAATGCTCCTTCTGAATCCTTGACCATCTAGCCAAACCATTAATCATAGTCCACAATATTGAGGTTAATCCCATTCATGAAATACCTCTGCAACAAGGCCAGTAATTGACCAAACAACTGGACACCATAACTTAACCAAGTAACACATGAAATTATCCATCATATCTGTGAACTTAAATTAAATTGTAAGCCCATTTGAAATGATTAAAGAGCAATAACACTGCTCATGTTCCAAATTAAATGCTTTATGAACATATTTTATAAGTAAATATGATGGCTCATTGCACAGATTTTGAAAAACACAAAACTAAGTCAAAGAAGAAAATCAGTTTCACCATCCACTCGGCAATAACCTATGTGAATAGCAAGAGAGAGCAATTCATGATTTTCTGGGCCTCAGTTTCTTCACCTGCAAGGTTATAATAATAACAGTGCCCCTGGGATAGTTATGAGAATTAAATGCATTAATATTTACAAGGTGCTTGGGACAGTACCAATACTGCATAAGTGTCTGTTAAATGAAAACTTTTCTTTTTACCTGTTATGCTGCTTAGTTTGTTCAGCCTACCGAACTTTGAGACTTCCTCCAAGAGCGTTCCTCCTGAAACGAGGCTGAGCTACATGCCTCTATTTTTCCACTGTTTTATCACTTTTCATACAGTTTTTAAATTGTCTGGAATTGTTTCCAAAACCAGACAGTAATTCTGTGAGAGCTGAGGTTGTCTTTCCTTTCTTCCTCACCAACATGTAGCACAAAGCCTGGACAATGCCCTGCCATTAATGATCTATCAGAACCTTTTTGCCAATGAACAATATTTGGTAATTGGTAGTTTTGACAAAAGCCTTGCTTCTGCACTTGTTATTTTGTGTGCAATATGTTTTCAAGACCCTGGATAAATAAATTATTATGGGGGTTAAGTCTCAGGTAACAATCAGTAGCAAATATGTCATATAATTTAAAAAAGAGTAAGTGTAAAAATCTTCATTCAAAAATGAAAATGTTCTAAAAATTGATTGTGATGATGAATGCAAAGCTCTGTGATTATACTAAAAGCCACTGATTGTACACTCTGGATGGATTGTATGGTGTGTGAATATATCTCAATACATTCCTTTAAAAAATCAACTTTTATCTGGTTAAAGAAAACCAGTAGCACATGTGGTATAATTAATACAATAAAAATGATATAATCACTTGACAACCAGCCAGTCAGCCACATTTACTGAGACCATAAGTTTGACGCAATCAGAACTTAAGTAATGTAAGAATACGTGAGAGGGGAAAAGAACTAAAAAGACATAGGCCTTGCCTTAAAGGAGATTTGGGGCTTTCTTGGGTTTCAGAACAGATGCCCACAATATTATTTAGGAACACCTAAAGAGTAACAATATATAATTCAGAGAAAAAGCAAATTAAAACAATATGGAGTCTAACAGGTATAAGATAATATAAAGTTAGGAAATAAAACCAGTAGTGCAGTGTCTTTCAGATCAATAATTAAATATTTCAGGGAAAGATGAATTTTAATTAAGATTATAAATGCTGAGACATGCAAGGATTTGAAAAAAAAAAGAAGTGTGAAATACCTAAGTGAGATGAAAAGCACATTGAAGTCATGAAAGTGGAAATAAGATTGATTGACTAAAAAGAAGCTTTGTGGAGGATGTGAAATAATGGCACATTCTTTCTCTCTGCCGACAGTGAATCACAAAATGAAATGGGTGCACATACCAGGAATACTGGAAATCGTTTTCCACACGTCTTTAAGTAAGTAGGAGTGAGGTGAGAGCACTTTGTAAATGAAGTGAGGTAAAATAAAAATGTAGATATTCTCAAAATGCCACTAATGTTACTATTAAGTTTATAACAGCCTTAATAGTAAATAATAACATAACACTTATATTATTGCTAATGATAATGGTGACGATGATGGAGATTATAATTATAGTAGTAGACTACTGGGGGAAGAAAGATAAAATGACAAATAATCTAGATTGTGTTACTTATATACTTGAAAAACTGAATACCTGTATATCTAACACATTAAAGAATATGCTATTCCTTTCCTAATAAAAAGGCTTCGTAGGCAAATGAATAATTTCCAAAATCTTTTTGGTTGTCAAGTCACTTCTATACAAGAGGAATTTGATGAGTTAAGTATAAATGCATAAGAAACATGTGGCTTGCATTTTCTTTAAAAATACACAAGGGTTTAAAAATTAAGGAAAAAAAGCATTTGGCACAATATACTTTTGGTGATGCCAAACCAAAAACATTCAAGACAGTTTCAGATTCTAGAATGACCTTCGGCATTGCTAGTGTTTCTATACATTAAATTAATCTAAAAATATACACAATCTTTAACTAAGAGAACTAAAGCAATAAAACCTGCACCAGGGTGTAGATTCCGATGGGTGGTTTCATAAGTGTTTTACTGAGTTAGTTTTTTAGATCATCTCCCATCCAAACATGTTCAAAGGAATGCCCACCATATGTGTCATGCTCTGTGTTTATTCCATTATTTCTTCATAAGGTTTCTGGTTCGCATAGTAGGAGAGACAACATCTGAATATGTGTAAGAAAAATGTCAACCCTCCCCTAGTGGTAGGATTAACTTAACCACAGCTTGTATTCTGCAATTGGTTCAAATGGGTTCTGAACTTGAAACACTTTTTACTTTTGGCCTGTGTTTTACTCTAATCTCTCTAAATATATTTGTTGGAACGTCTCTTTCTGAGAATGACATTTTGGTCCTGTAATATAGTCAAGAAATATTGTGAGACTTGAATAGTTGGGTTATTTGGAGATTTGCTGGTGTGTAAGCCAAGGAGATGGAGCACATGTATGAGAGGCAACTTCCATGCCGACAACCGGTGGCAATAAGCAGAAAAAAACAATGTAATGGGAGTGCAAATCAGGTGTTGCTTGCTCCTGGGGCTTTTGGTGCCTCTACTAAAGCATGACATTTCAGTAATTTGGGGGCCTTGCTTTGCTCTTCTTGAACCAGATATATTGTAAAGGTCATTTTACTATTCCTTAAATTCTTCCAGTCATCATTCAATCCCCCTTCTTCCTCATCCTGTTTATACACAGCACCACGTCCTGTCAATTATTCCTCAGTAACTTTCCTCAGTCATCCTTTCCTTTTTATTCCCATTGCTAGACACCTAAATTATACCTTTATCTCTCCACCCCAAACTGAAATTATTAAAAAGGGACAAATTAACAGCCTCTTTCCTACTTCAAGTCCCCCCTCCCATACACTGTTGATAGCAATTTAGTACTTCCAAAGCAAAGTTTTAATCTACCACTTTTCTACTCAATGGCCTTCTAAGACATCATATTGCTTAAAATCTAAAATCTAAAATCCTAAGCCAGAAAAATAGGAAACAGTGTTTATTCAATTATTGTTTGTTGTAAGAATGAATGTATCACTCTCATTTATGAACCCATAAAACCTATTTCCAAACCACTTCCACTATTTTTTTTGAAGCACGCAAACTCTCTGGGTAGGCAGAATGGCCTACAAAGATGTCTGAGCCCTAACTCCAGGAACCTGTGGATATTATGTCACTTGGCAAATGGTACTTTTCAGATATAACTTAAATTATAGGGCTTAAAATAAGAAGATTATATTGGGTTATCCAAATGGGCCCGATCTAACCATATGAGTCCTTATAAGTAGAGAAGTTTCTCCAGCTGTAGACAGAGAGAAAATGTAACAAAAGTGAAGCCAGAGACATGTAACAGAAGAGGTTTCAAGTGTGGGGCAGTTTAACATGCTCTTTCTGGTTCTGAGATGCAGAGACCCATGTGTAAGGACCTGGGAGTTCTCTATAAAGTAAGGGCTGGCCTCAGAGGACAGTCAGCAAGAAAATAAGTTCTCAATCCTACAACCACAAAAAAATGGGTCACACTGATAAAGGATGAATATGTGGGAGGTTGTGGGAGGTGTGGGAGGTAGGGCATATGGGTACTCCTAAAATTTCTGTGTAAATTGATGTATCCTAAAAAAAAATAAAATTAAAAAAAAAAATAAATAAAAGCTTAGAGTTCTGAGGCTGAGAAAAATGTCCAAATAAAGGAATCAGGCAAAGCTCTCTCCCCAAAGGACGGCTGCTGGTGATCCTGGATTCATCCCACGTGGCAGGGCACAATGGTAGCTCTGCCTTTGTCTCTGCCTTCTCGTTCAGGCTCACATTCTCCCTGAACTCAGCTGTAGGGGATCAGGCACATGACAGTGTCCACTAGTCTCTCTCCTCTTCTCTGTGCCTTGTCTCTTTCAGCTTCTGGTTAAAGTGGCTTCCTCTCAGCCTCTGTGTTCCATTGATTCCAGCTTCTGGTCCCTGGGGCCTTCTCACTCAACTTCTAGGTTCTTCTCTTTCTCTGAGGCTTCCTTCTGTTTCTGTAGCTATTTTATTCCTCCATTTATAAGGAACTCCAGTAAGAGGATTAAGACTTACTCCAGGCTATGCCCTACTGGAGAAATCTAATCAAATGGCCCTTAACTCATCTAATCTAATCAAAGGTTAACAATAGATTCAATTTAAGAACATAATTTCCTGGTGCCCACAAAAGACTCAAATCAATACAGGTAAATTACTTCAGAATTTAAGCCTAAATTTTCTCATCTGTGAAATTGATACATGAGATCATAGATGTAAGGTGGACCTTTCTTTTTGTGCCCTGTACCACATCCATTTGACCTACCCTAATCCAAGCTATCTTTGTGGTAGACAGAGTCCAGGAAATTGCCACAACCCAGATGAAACACCAGCCATAATTCTCTGCTTTTCTGTTACAGCAACTCAGACACTATCAGCAGAGCAGCCAGGAAATACAGGGAGTTAATGCCCATGGAAAAATCTATCAATGTGGAGCTTAGGAGTTAATGTTGAAGGACCCAGGCTCTCATTCTTCATTCAGAATGCATTTGACAGATTTCTTTATTGAAACTGAGTCCCCCAATGGCCTTGACTCCCAGTTGTCAGCAGTCATAACAAGCTTTTTCACTGTTCCTGTGTCATGTTCCCCATTCCCTCGCTTATGTTTCCTGGGATCACCTTCCAAGTAAATTACCTTTTCATAAGACCTTGTCTCAAGCTCTGTCTTTGGCATCACAATTACTAATGCTCTCATCTGTGGTAGATTCAGAGGAGGGGCAAGAGGAGGGGAAAGCATTGGGTTATGGAGTGTCTTTAATACTTGGACTGTATGGGGATGTCCTGGTTTGAGTCTTTTATACCCCAGAAAATCCTGTTCTTGAAGAGAACCCATTCCTGTGCCTGTAACCATCTTGTATATGGTGGGACCTTTTGGTTATATTCAGTTAAGGAACTTTTTTATTAGATCACTTTTGATTAGATCACTTCAGTTAAAGACTTTTGATTAGATTGTAGAATCCTTTGATTGGATTGAATTTAGTTGGAGCCTTTGATTGGAGTACTTCATGAGGCATGACCCATGGTGGGCCTGAACCCTCTTGCTGGAGACCATCATAATGGGAGAAACATGCAGGGACACATAGAGAAAGAAGGCTGCCATTTTTACTCTGCCGTGTAAGAGAGCACTACAGTATCATCTACAGACACAGAAAGATAAATCCCTAGAGGGTGATAGAGAGTCTGGAGGCTGAAAGGAGCAGAGCAGCACAAAGCTGAAGAAAGGAGGTCCAGGGAGAGACAAGCCATATGCCTGATCACCCACAGCTGAGCTTGGGGAGGAAGTGAGCCTGGAGTAGAAAGCAGAAACTAGCCACCACTTTGCCTTGCCATGTGGCAGGAGTCCAGTACTGACAGCAGTTGATCTTTGGTGAGACAGCCTCTCTTGACGATTTCTGGATTTGGACATTTTCACAGCCTCAGAACTGTAAGATTTTACCCAAATAAATTCCCATTATAAAAGCCAACCCATATTTAGTATTTTGCATTGGCAACTTTTAGCAAACTGAAACAGGG
>PVKH010029332.1:0-12680 GCA_004027955.1 Chaetophractus vellerosus | reverse complement strand
ACTTTACCTTGTGCATTTGATTTTTCTCAAATTAAACATAATTAGTAATAATAACAGGGCAACATAAACCTTTTCCTCCTCTAATACCAGGATTGGCAGTTACTAGAATGAAGGGACTTCATAACTTTCATAATGCATTCTTTCAGAGAAGAAAATATGAGCCTGCCCACATTCAAGAGGAGAGGATCACAAAGGGCACGAATTCTGGGAAGCCGGGATCATGGGGACACCACAGAACCGGTCTGCAGCAGCAATAAAAATCCCAGTAGACCTTTTTGCAGAAATTAAGAAGCTGATTCTCAAACATATAGTAAAGCAAGTGACCTGGAAATAAAAGCTAAAATAGCTATTAAAATGCATTTCTGTATAAAATATAATTTTAAATTACATGCTTATTTTTTAAAAGTTTTAAAATTGCATGCATAGATATTTCTAAAAATATATCACTTCAATATTGCATGTAATTTAGGTTTTGAAATATTGTGTTATAAAATTTTCAATTATAAACAATTCTTCTAAACCATAGCCAGATCAATGTTTGCCAATCAGTAAAGCTGTGAGGAGAAAAAGTTTCCAGTGGAATTTGAAAAGCTGAAAGCATTTTCAAAAATTACTTTTATTTACTTAGTTTACCACAACCCTAATGAATTTTGTTGTGATCAATATCTTCCAAAATAATAAAAATGTCTTATTTTATGTTTTCTTTTTTTTTTACTGTAGCATCTTCTAGCTTCAAGTATGTATTAAAAGAAATTATATGACATAAAGCATGAAGTCTTTCTGTTCATATGTATGTGTGTAAATACGTGTAGGCCTCTGTCCCTCTCTATACACATACACAAGTATTTATACACTGATAGAGGGAAAAGAGCATGTTCCTTAAAATATAATCAAAAAAGAGGTTTTACTTTCTTAGAAGATTGACTTGCTAATACATCTAAGGTGAGTATTATAGAAATGGGAAGATTTAATATATAATGTATATTTCACAGGGAAATTGTGATAATATTAAATACCAAAATTGTCAAAATTTGCTTTCTGAGATTTTACATGTAAAATTGTCCATGATACCAGTTTTTCAATAGTAAAAGTTGCAATAAAAGTTGGCTAACTCCCATATCAAGTAATTTTCAACAAGGTTGTCAAGCTCTCCCAGCTGGGCCAGAACAGTCTATTCAACAAATGGTTCTGGGAGAACTGAACATCCATACCCAAAAGAAAGAAAGAAGACCAGTATCTCACACCTTATACAAAAATTAACTCAAAATGGATAAAGGACCTAAATATAAAAGCAACAACCATAAAAGTCCTAGAAGAAAATATAGGAAAATATCTTCAAGATCTTGTGGTAAGCAGTAGCTTCTTAAACCTTACACCCAAAGCATGAGCAACAAAAGAAAAAATAGATAAATGTGACCTCCTCAAAATTCAGTACTTTTGCATTTCAAAGGACCTTGTCAAAAGGGTAAAAAGCCAGCTGACTCAATGGGAGAAAATATTTGGCAGTCACATATCTGATAAGGGTTTAACATCCATGATATACAAAGAGATCATACAACTCAACAATAAGAAGGCAAACCACCCAAATAAAAAATGGGAAAAAGACTCGAAAAGACAATTGTCCAATGAAGAAATACGAATGGCAAATAAGCACATGAAAAAATGTTCAGCATCACTAATGATTAGGGAAATGCAAATCAAAACAACAATGAGATATCATTTCATATCTACTAGATTGACCAATATTAAAAAGTCAGAAAACAATAAATGTTGGAAAGGATGTGGAGAGATAGGAATGCCTGTTCACTGTTGGTGAGAATGTAGAATGGTACAGCCACTGTGGAGGACTATTTGGCAGTTCCTAAGGAAGTTGAATATAGACTTGCCATGTGACCTGGCAATACTATTCCTAGGTATATATCCAGAACTGAGATCAGAGACACAAACAGTCATCTGCACACCGATGTTCATAGCAGTATAATTCACAATTGTCAAAAATTGGAAACAAGCCAGGTGTCCATCAACTGATGAATGGATAAACAAATTGTGATGTATACACACAATGGAATATTATGCAGAGGTAAGAAGAAATGAAATTGTGAAGCATATGACAACATGGATGAACCTGGAGGACACTACGTTGAGTGAAGCAAGCCAGACACAAAAGGACAAATACAATGTAATTGCACTATTAGGAATTATATTATCTAGACTTATGGAGTTAATAATTAGAATATAGGCCACTAGATAATAGAAGGAGGGTAGAGAATGGAAATCGGGGGGTTAATTGATGCAGAATTGTTTAAAAAGTTGTCTGTAAATCTTTGGAAATGAATAGAAATTGTTAAAGCAAGTCATGGTGTTCGTAACTAGCAGAGCTATTATATGGGTATGACAGTGGTTGAAAGGGAAAGTCGAAGGTCATGTATATTACTAGTAGGAAAGCTAAAAGCTGTAACATGGGACTGTATAAGATAATAAAACCTCTTACAAAAGATGAATATGGGTGATATTGCATATATAAGACTATTTTTACAAAATATAAATGCAATTATACTAGAAAGAAGGAAAAAGAATAGCAGGTATGTATGACAGGGGAAGCACAGAAAGATTGAAAGGTGATGAGTTTTGTTTGTTTGGGTTTTGTTTATTATTATTATCATTGGAATAATGAAAGTGCTATAAGAATGACTGAAGTGACGAATGCACAAATATGTGATTACACTGAATGCCATTGATTGCACACTTTGGATGGATTTATGCTTTATTAATATGTTTCAATAAAATTGACCAAAAATCACATGAAGATAAACAAAAAAAAGTTGGCTAGCTTTGAAAATAAGACATTTTTTAAAATGTTCATTAGGTAATTTTTGTATTCTAATGTACAATGGAATTCTTCTGTTTCAAACCAAGCATATTTAGACTGTGGAACAGAACTGATATTAAAATGAAATATACAGACAACTCTTTCAAATCATTTGGCAAAAGGAGTTAAGTAGTAGTTTTGATACCTCTGGAATAGAGATGACATTTAAAGGAATAAAAAGTATGTGTCTCTCTCTATATATATATATATCTATTTCATAAACGGTATTTGACTTGATCCTTGAAACTATACATTGATATAGGTAGAACAGTTCTTCTTTACATTGGGTTTCCTGATGGAAAGGGAGTAAAAACAAAAACAAAAGGAAAACTTAATGTCTCACAGTCAGGTGGTAAAAATGGGAATAGACTCTGTCTTCATATGTAGCAGTTATAAAATATGGCCAAAAATATTTTGTATTTCTCTCCTTGAAACAAGGGGTTTTTATATACTCCCTTTAGATCTGAGCTCTATGACTGCTACATACAAGAGAGAGTAGAAGTGAAACTGGCCAGTTTTCTACAGAAATTGACAGTTTCTATTTATCTCTTTTGGGAAGACAGCTATTATGGTTTAGAAAGCTCAGATGCTCAACGATGATATATAAGTATTCAACTGGACAGACTCCACCAAGGTACATGCCAGAGCACTCTAGATCACTCCTGCTCCAGCCACTCTTTGACACTAGCCATGTGAGGGACAACAAGAGAGAAAACATTCTACCTGAGCCCAGGAAATGCCCAGAACCATGACAAATGATAATAAAATAATTGTTGTTTTAAGCTCCTCAGTGTTCAGGTAATTTATTATTTAACAATGGATTTTGTTACTGGAAAGTAGGGTTCTGCCATAACAAAAATCTAAATCTCATGTTTTCTTTGCAATTGGACTATGGGAAAAAGTTAAAATGAGGACAGTACTGCTGAAATCTAGCATCCTCCAATGACCTGTTTGTGGGAACTTAAAGAAAATGAGAAAAACATTATTGGAACCTGGAGGAAAGGGGGACTTTGTTATGTCATGGTAGTAGCATGGAAGACAGGAAGTGACCTGATAAATGTGATAATCCAGCTAAAGGCACATTTCCTTGCATACTAAAGAATATGTCATCTGTCTTTTCTATGTCTATGAAATAAGAAAATAAAAGAGGAGAGAGATGAGTTAAAGAAAAAGATGCTAAATATAAAAGAGATTTTGTATTTCTGGTATGACAGAGTGCAATCCTACCAGCCCTGACACTTCTACAGATAAAAAGGAAAAATTATGGACAAAAAATAAACAGCAACAATAGCAAAAGAACAATTATCTGTAGGCACTGGAGAGTGAACAAAAGCAGGTTGATACTAGATGGGACGCAATATTTTTCCTTCCATTCTCTTATATAATTGCTGTCATTCATGTCACTAATCCATATGCTATAAACATCCAGTGCATTGTTACTATTATTATTTAAACAAACTGCTATTTATTAAATCAATTGAAAGTAAGAAAAATAAAAGGCTTTATTTTACCTTCACTTATTCCTTATTCAGAGTTCTTTCTTTATGTAGTTTCTATTGACATACCTTCACGCACACATTCTTTTCCTCAGCCATGTGCACTATACTGATGAATCTGTCAAAGGCATTCTTCAATTCGGTTACATTATTTCTTACTCTTTCCTTCTCTTTGATTACATTATCCATCTGTCCTTGCATAATGTTAACTTTTTCCATTAAAGTCCTTAACATTAATCATAATCATAGTTATTAAAAAATTCCCTATCTGATTATTTCATATAAGAATCTGACTCTGATGCTTTCTTTGTTTTTTGCCTTTTATTATGCTTTGTAATTTTTTTTTGAAAGCTGGACATAATGTATCAGGTAACTAGAACTGAGGTAAATAGGCCTTTCGTGTGAGGTTTCATGTTAATCTGGCTGAGTTGGGCTGTTAATGTTTGCTGTGGCTGTAGGTGCCTTTATGTTCTGGTTTCTTCTTTTCTCTGTTGTCTCTTTCTTAAAGAGTCTATGTTTTGTAGCTCTTTCAGCTGTTGTCTACATACTGAGCTGGAGTCCTGTTGATGTGATGGTACAGTATGGTGGAGGGGAATCATGAGATAATCTTTTGATGAAATCTCAGTCTTTTGTGAGTTTATGTTCCTTTACAACTCTTTCCTTGCCTTTTTTTTCCTCCCCATTGAAGAAGGCTAGAGGGGACTAGAATTGACAAATTATTAACTCTCTGCAAAAAACGCTGTTAGGAGAATGAGAAGACAAGACACAGGCTGGGAGAAAGTATTTGGAAAACACATATCTGGTAAAGGACTTGTATGCAAAATAAACAAGGCACTCATATCTCAACAATATGAAACAAATAATTCAATTAGATAATGTCAAAAGATCCGAACAGATATCTCACCGAAGAACAAATACAGATTGCCATAAAAGCATATGAAAAGATTCTCAACATAATTTGGCATTAGGAATTTGAAAATTAAAACAAATTGAAATACCACTACAAACCTATTAGAATGATTAAAATCTAAAAATTTGCCAATACCAAAACCTTGAGAGGCTGTGGAGAAACATAAATTCTATTAATTGCTGGTGGGAATGCAAAATGTGTGCCACTTTGGAAGACAGTTTGGCAGTCTTACCATATGATAGTACATGGATAAACATAGTCTTATCCTAAGATCTCCCAATCGTTCTCTTAGGTATTTATCCAATTGATTTTTAACACACGCCCAACCGAAAGCCTGCACATGAATGTTATAGCAGTTTTATTCCTAATTGCCAAAAACTGAAAGCAACCAAAATGTCCTTTCATAGGTGAATATATAAACTGTCATACGTCCATACAATGGAATAGTATGCAGCAATAAAAAGAAATGAGCTGTCAAGGCATGAATAGACATAGTGGAACCTTAAATTCATATTTCTAAGTAAAATAAGTAAGTCTAAAAAGACTACAAAGTGAGTGATTTCAATATATGACATCCTGGAAAAGTCAGTATTTTAGAGAATAAAAAGATCAGTGTTTGGGTTGATCAGGGTTTGTGTTGGGGAGAGGAATGAATAGATGAAGTGCAGGGAATTTTTAGGATGACGAAACTCTTCTAAATGGTAATGCAATCTTCAAGATGTAATACCATGCATTTGTCAAAATCTATAGAATTTCACAGAACAAAGAATGAACTATAATACATACATATATCTCAGGGGGATTCCATGATGGCATGCAGGCTGTGACAAGAGAATATATCTGTATTACAAATGTATGAAACAACTTTCCTAGAAGGAAAGAAGGGGAGGGGAAGGTGCTGACCTAAGTAATTTTGGAAATTAGTGAATCTCTAAAACTAAAGGCAAAATGAAATACACATAAACACTGTACCCTGGTTGATGAAGTTGTGTTTCACATGAGTACAGTTTAACAATTCTCATTCTAATACACAAGTGTGCTGAAGGGATGGCAGCTGATACTACCTCAGCCAGGTGATCAACTTCAACATCAGCAATCATAAATCATGTTTATACTTTGTGGTGAAGATGGCATTTTACCTATATTATCTTCCTCCTCAATTCCCATAATGCCAGTGTAAACATGAGAAAAAAAACATCAGACAAATTCTAATAGCTGGGCTTCCTGCAATATACCTGGCTGTACCCCTAAAAAAAGACTTATCAAAAAATGAAGAAAGTCTGACAATCTACCATAGCTAAGAGGAACAAAAAGAGACATGACAAATAAATGTAATGTGACATCCTGGAGGTGATCTTGAAACAGATAAAAGGCATTAGGTAAAAGCCAAGGAAGTCTTAACAGAGTATGTACTTTCATAAAAAATAATGCTTCAAGGTTCTCTGTTCCTCACTGATCAACAGACAGCTGCAGCTTTTTGTGCAGTGCCAGCTATATCTCTGAGACATGATGGTGAAGGTTGGAATAAATGAATTTGGCTGTATTGGGTGCATGGTCACCAGGGCTGGTATAAACCCTGGCAAAGTACAGAATGTTGCCATCAATGACCTCATCTTCATTGACCTCAACTTCATGGTCTACATGTTCCAGTATGATTCCACCCATGGCAACTTCAAAAGCTCATTCAAGGTTGAGAGTGGGAAGTTTGCTGTCAAGGGAAATCCCATCACTATCTTCTAGGGGAGAGATCCCACCAACATCAAACGTGGTGTTGAACATGTTGTGGAGCCCACTGGAGTCTTCACGACCCTGGAGAAGGCTGGGGCTCACTTTAAGGGTAGGACCAAGAGGGTCATCATCCCTTCCCCTTCAGATGATGTCCCCATGCTTGTGATGAGAGTGAACCATGAGAAGCATGACAACTCCCTGAAGATCATCAGCAATGTTTCATGCACCCCAACTGCCTGGCCAACCCCCTGTTCAAGTTCATCCATCACAACTCTGGGATGGTGAAGGGACTCATGAGCATTGTCCATTCCATCACTGCCAACCAGAAGACTGTGGATGGCCCCTCCAAGAAAATGTGTTGTGATGGCTGTGGGGCTGCCCAGAACATCATCTCTGCACCTACTAGCACTGCCAAGGCAGTGGGCAAGGTCATCCTGGAGCTGAATGGGAAGTTCACTTGCATGGCCTTCTGTGTCCCTATCCCCAATGCATCTGTGGTGAATCTGACCTGCTGCTCAGAGAAAGTGGCCAAAAAATTAACATCAGGTAGGTGGTGAAGCAGGCATTATATGCCTTCTTGAAGGGCATCCTGGGCTGCACTGAAGACCAGGTTGTGTATTGAAACTTTGATGCTGGGGCTGGCATTGCCCTTAACAACCAATTTTTCAAGCTCAATTCCTGACATGACAATTAATTTGGCTACAGCAACAGGATGGTGGACCTTATGGTCCACATGGCCTCCAAAGGGTAAGAGCTCTCTGGACCACCAGCCCCAGCAATAACGTGAGAGGAAGGGAGGCGGCAGTCAGCTGCTTAGGAGTCCTAGCCCAAACTTGATCTCCCAATACTGAGAACCACCCATCCACAGCTTCCATCGCAGACCCTATGAAGAAACAGAGGGGCTCAGAGGGCCCTACCTTATCATGTACTATCAATTAAGTGCACTGAACCCAGCCAAAAAATTATAATAATGCATCTACTGGGGTTCACTGATTATAACAAATGGCAATGTAATAATGTAAGATGTTAATAATGGGAAAACTGTGTGTGGGTTATTTCAAAACTCTATGGTCTTCAAAATATTTTTGTAAGTCTAAAACTGTTCTCAAAATAAGTTCTATTATTTAAAAAATCTAGGGTATGATAAGATTTCTATGAAATCCCTTTTCCTAATGTTTTGGGTAAAGAAAGATTTCTTCATTCAGACATCTAACATTCATCCGCAAATGTCTACCTGGAGCCATACTTTTACTTATAATACATCGATAGTTGCTTTACCATATTTAATTGTATGGCACTTTAACTTTTTATTGTCATGTTTAAATATGTTAGAATATTGTGCACCAATGTCTAGTAATGCCAATATAGTTTCTTCAATGACCCTAGAGTTTTTTACACTATTGCAATTAACACTGTTTTGGGTCTCCTTCTGGAAGGGTTTTGTCAAGAAACTGTGGACTTCCATTACTAGGAGACATAGTCATTTACTTTACTGTGCATTTATGGACTGGGGCCGTTTTCTAATCAAAAAAGATATTTGCCCAACTCCCTTTTGGCATTGATATCCCAAGATGCTTCTTCTTCTTCTTTTTTAATACATCCCCCCCCCCTTTTATTTTATTTTATTTTTTGCTTGTTCTTGCTGTGTTCATTTTTTCTCTGCATTCCTCTGTGTCTGCTTGTCTCCCCCTGCTGGGGGGACCTGCCAAGTCAGCTCACCGGTGCCTGCTTGTGGGGGCTCACCCTTGTTCGCGGGCGCTTGCCTTTGCCCTCGGCGGTGTGCCCTGCCTGTGTTGGCTTGCCTTCTCAAGGTGGTCCGCCCGTTCGAGGAGGCCCGGGGAACGGACCCAGGGCCTCCCATGTGGTAAACTGGCACCCTACCAATTGGGCTATACAGCCGGCCCATCCAAGATGCTTCTTAATTACTTTCCTTTTTACTAAAACAGAGAAAAGCATCCAAAACAGCATATTCTTGGCTGGTTTCACCTACATTTGATTTTGTTTTTGTACTTCATTCAACAATTTCCCAAAGTGCCAAGGATCTACCAAATTTATGTCCCGTCTATGTTCTTTTCCTTCCATCAATGACCTCAGTGTTTGAGAGACTTCAACTTGGCAAAAACAACTTCCTTACCCAACAGCCTCCTCATCTTTCTTCTCCCGAGGAAGTCTTAGCCATTATTTAAAATATGGAGACGGGGTCATTTCAACAATTATACAACAGCGCCTATTAGAACAATTTCACAGGATTTGATAATTTGATAGGATTCATGAGTCTCCATGGAGCATACGTATGGAAGGACTTAATAACAGCAAAGCATATGAGATGGTGGTAGAAAAAATAAGGTCAGGCAAGCAGTAAGGGCCTGAGAGATTTCCAGCTAAAGTTCCCCAAGGTCCTTTCCTAGTCACACAGATATATTTCATATCTAAATGATGAATGACTAGGTTATGTGTGAGGAATCTTGGTTTCAGAAGAGCCCAGGGAAAAGTTTCCAGTGAGGTCTTTTACCTCCCACTTGTCACATAACCAAGCCAGGCTGTTTAACATACCATGCATATGCCTTCAATAAACAAGCTGGCCTGAGTTTGAAATGTTAAATAGAATATTATAAGTCATAGTTAGCCTCCTTATTCTTATATTGGCCAATGTCTGTACCAGGCTTCCAAACGTCTGGAGAGAAATCTCTCAGTTCAGCCTTAAGAAAACACTGTTTCCCACAAATCCTTAATAAGATACCATTATGCAAAATATAATGGCTGCAATTTAAATGACTAAAGAAACAGGTAAGGATGAGGTAGTGAAGCAACTGGAACACACATAATTTGTGTGAATATAAAATTCTACAACTACTTTGGAAAAGTCTAGCAATTTCTTATAAATCTGAATACACACCTATCCTATGACTGAACTATTCCATTTCTAGGTACACAACAGCGTTTTCTTCTCAGAAGGGACATGAGGGAACTTTCTGGATTATGGCAACCTTTTATGCCTTTTGAATGAAAATTTCTTCTGGGATCATAATAAGGAAAACTGCCATTTTATTTTGAGTATTGTATTAATCAGCCAAAAGGAGTGCTGATGCAAAGTACCAGAAATCTGTTGGATTTTATAAAGAGTATTTATCTGGGGTGGAAGCTTACAGTTACCAGGCCCTAAAGAGTCCAACTCAAAGTTACTTCCTCACCAAACTCTGTTGCCATGTCTTGAAACAAGATGGAGGGTGATGTCTGCAAGGGTTTCAGACTTCCTCTTCCTCTTAAGGCTCCATGAGCCAAACTTCTTCCAATCTCAGCTGTAGGCTGCAGGACTCATCTCTTTCTGGGCTCAGCAGCTCTGTTCTCTTCACAAGGTCAGCTACAGACTATCAGGCTCATCTCTTTTCCTGGGGCCACAGGATCAAAGTCCATTCCTCTACCACGTCTGTGGTGTTCTCTCTATTCCTCTGTGTGTCTCCTTGATTGAGCATCCTTTTATATAGACCACAAAGGGGGCAGGGACTCAAACTGAGTCGCCCTAATGGTGTGGTGAAATCAAAGCCCTAATCTTAACATAATTTAATCGAAGGCAACTCAGCTGAATCTAACACAATCAAAGGGTAGCACACCCAGAGGAACAGACCAGTTTACAAACATAATCTATATCTCTTTTTGGAATTCATAAATAATATCTAACTGACACAAGTATGTTGGAGGCAAATCACTTGTTTCTGTAGTTCACAGCCAACAAGCCTCATTCACACCTTGACCTGATTTAGGTAACAAACTTGGACCTCAAGCCAGAGCTTCATTTTGTATGGGCATGATTTATTTGGAGAAGGTATTTGGAGAAGGTAAGATTTTTAGACTGGCAAGAATGTAAATAATTTATAGCCAGAGGGTAGACTATGGGGGTTAAAGCATGGCCCCCAAATTGGTTTATATCACTAAGTTTTGGGATGGTTTGTTATGCAGCTATTGTAACCAGAAAAATGTTCAAGATGCACAGTATTTTTATTTTTAATGTCAAAACACAATTTGTGTTGTTTACTTTGTTTTATTTAGGAACTCCAATATGTTTAGAATTGGCAACATATTCTCTCCCATTATAGTAAATTAAGTCCAGTTAGGTGACCTTGTAGTATAACTGGAGTTTCATCTGTTGACATCCAATGATGCTGTTTTGTGTATGCAGCTTTCTGTCTTTGAAGGCCCAAAGATGGTGATGCAAGTATAATTTCCTGACACTAAAGTTCTAATGAAGGCAGTAGGTACCTCCTCCTTCTTTAACCTCACTGTGCAATATTTGATTTATTTATTTATACAAGTCCATGATCTTATCGGGTGGCCAGTTGACCACCAATTGCACTTACTTTTCCTGCTCTGACCAAAGTATATGAATAATCAAGGAATACATATATGTTATCCCAAGCTTTATGGGAAATTCAAAAAGAAGAAGTCTTTTATCCCTTATTTTTTTACTTTTTCATCTCCATATAGTGCTTTTAATATGATAGCATTGGGTACTCTGGCCCTGTTATTCAGAAAACGTCCAATATGGGAATAATATATGTCTCTCCACCTTGCAAATATCTTTATATTTTAGCAAAAATGTAATTCAAAGAAAGAAAGGGGAGGAGTACAAGGCACGTAGAATTTTACATGTATTTTGCAAATGCCCTCTGCTCAAAGGCTCCAATTTCTTTCCCAGTTCTGTTTGAATGGTCTCCACAAGGCATAAACAACCAAATCATTTCAACCTACTATGAACTTTGATTCAGATTAGAATGATCTTGAAGCACTAAGTGATTCCCATTGTATTTGGCATTTAAAAGATAGTCCCTGTCTTCAATATGTATGTTTCCACTGCGATATCTCTGCTTTTAACAAAACCAAATGAAATTTTTAAACATTTGAAAATATGATAATACAATGCAGGGCTGGTACTTTCCAGAGTGAGGAAGGTTATAGTTCCAAAAGATCTAACAAAGCATTGGGAATATACAATTTTTTAAAGTTAGAACACCTAAATTTAGTCACACTTCACTATTTAATAGTTTTGTGACCTACGATAGACCACTTAGTCTCCTTCTACTTTATTCCGCATAAGTAAAATGACAAATAATGCCATAAAACAATTTTAATTATTGATGAAGATAATGCATAAGGAATATATTTCAAAGTAAGTATTAAAAATAATTTGTCACTTTCCTTTACCCTTCCCGCTCTTAAGCAATGTGATCACATCTGATTTCATAATCAATTTTGGATATATGAATATTCAGGAGAATTAGCAAATTGGTGTGTGTCTTTGGCAGAGTGTCCAGGTGGGTGGATATCTGAGAATTATGATTTGAGGAAAAGTTCATGTGATTAGAAAAGGGAAGATTTAGGTAGGATCTAATAGGCAACTTTAAACATTTTAAGGGAGACTTTTGTGAAGCTTAATACAGACTTCTGAGTAGCTAAGGTAATGTCTGCTAACTAGCCATGTGTCTTCCCAAAGCAATACAATACAAGAAGGGAAAAATAAATCTACATGAAAACTACACTCTCAGCAGAGCTATATGACTGAAAATACCAAACTACAAAATTTCTGTGAGTGAAAAGAGAAAATTACCAAACCCTCAATCTCCTATACTACTTTGGCTTTCTAAAGGATCATATGGTAATCAAAAAGAAGATTATGGGGAAT
>PVKH010029331.1:0-12681 GCA_004027955.1 Chaetophractus vellerosus | reverse complement strand
TGGGCAGCAAGGAGCTCAGATAAAAATTAGGATTCCATTATTGAAGAGAAAGAAGAATACGGATGTTGAGTAAGCAAGTAGTGATCACTGCCATCAGGTCCAAGAAAACTGAAATTCTTACATTCAACCATAGAAAGTGGTAGAAGGGCAGGACATAAACATACTTAAAACATACTGTCATTGCAGCTATGGGGTTCACACTTCTGGGCATGGAAGAGCCACTTGGAGTACTGGTCAACTTTCAGAATCCTGGCTCCCACCCCATCCCCATCCCCTCACCCCCACCTCGAGATTTTAACTTAGCACTCCCAGGTAGTTATTTTGGCTCAGGGGGTGCCAAGGACCACACTTTGAGAAACACTGCTTTACAGCTTCATTACCATTTGCCAGCCACCTGTCTGCTGCTGCCTTTGATGTTATTGATCATCCCTTGATGACAAATTCCTCTCTGATTCCTTTTTAACTCTTCTGTTCTCCTAATTAGATGTTGTAAATGTTTGTGCCATCGGTCCAGCAAAGCTAGAAATGATAAGGACAGACAAGTTTAAGAGTGCCGTAAGTCCCTCCTTGAAGGCAGGTGGTCCTGCGCTTCCCCAGTAGGAGTTAACCTGGGTTCCACCTGAAGCAGCAGGTCCGTGCCTCTTGGCGACTCCGATGGCCAGAAGCAGCCAGGGGCCGCCACGACAGTCAATCTAACAGTCAGTGATGAATAGCCAAGCGGACTCTCTGGCGATTTATTCCCCACCCCCTGTTCTGCCTCCTCTTTAACACTCAGGTAAATGTCAAAAATGGATGTGGGGATTATAGCTGACAGGGGTAAATGCCTTCGTGCTGTCCTCCAAAGGTTAAGGTTTCCCAGACTCAGTTGGAAGCCCCAATCTCCAATAACCATTAATCTACTCTGCACTGGTAGGAGTGAGCATGTTTATGACTGCAGTCACTAAAGGGTGAAATAAAGATTAGTTTTTAGTTAGGAACGCAAAGCTTTTGAGATCAATACAAACTCGCTGCTGAAATCAATCTAAAGTTTGGAATTTTTAAGTAAAGATTTACTAGGCTTCGTTGTACAGTTAATTTTCCAAAGAGAAAATAAGATCAGAAATGTAACAAAGTAATCAAACTGAATAAACACTAGTCTGTTTGTAAACTGACCTTGGTTATATGGTTAGCAAATAAATGGGTAAAGCCATAAAAACCCCCATAGTGTGGATTGCAAATTTGCCGATAAACAGGTAAAATAAAAATACACATATAGATTTACATGATAAAAATATTAGCAGCTGCATTTGCCTATTTGAAAACACAATCAACAGACATTAATAATGAAGTTATTTGTGCGTTTCTCTATTACTGTGCATATTAAGTGTTTCAATTATTTCTACTTAGTTAGATAATAGATAGATAAATGTATACCCATGTTTTATGAAAGCTTTCAAAAAGGATATAGAATTGTTCTTGAAAACAAAAGCTACTGTTTGGATGAAAAAGCAAGTGGACTGGAAATACATAGCTTGTTTTACTCTTCTGCTGTTCATGTTTGATGCATGTATACAATCTATTATGTAATTTCTTGAGATTTGACAGAGTAATTGTCTGGCAAACCATAGCTTTAATGATTTTTTTTTTCTGATTCATATGAAAAGACTGTAGGTACTTCAGGAAAATGGTTTAATAGATCGGAGTCTATAAGAACTCTTTGGCTTCTTATATATCTATATGGTGAGGAGACCCAGATTTTCTGAGAAGTGTCATTCCATGTGGTAAATTCATTTCCTGCAGTGGAGTAAGTGCATGAAAGCTTATAGTAAGCTATAACTTCAGAAACTATTTAAGCTACCCTTGGGTCCTTACAGTGGAACTGCATATCTTCCTGGTGGGGTATGTAGGAGAGAAGACATGAAAATGCCTCTGGTGTGAAAGGGAAGCTGGAAGACAGCACAGCTTCCAGTTAATTTCTGACTAGGTTATTTCTTGTTGTTGTCGTTACATATCCTGCCCTTTCTGCTTGCTCTTGCTGTGTTCATCTTTTTGCGTTCTTCTGTGTCTGCTCTGTCTCCCCCTGTTGCGGCGACACGCGCAGGTGGCTCTGCTCCGTTCGCGGGTGGGTCTGCTTCCATTCACGGGCCGCTCCGCTTCCGTTCACGGGCGGATCTGCTTCGTTCGCGGGTGACTTGCCCTGCCCGTGGCGGCTTTTTGGCCTGCCCACGGTGGAATTGCCCCACCCACTGCAGCTTGCCCTCTCAAGGTGGTCTGCCCACCCAGAGAGGTCCCCAGGAACCAAACCTGGGGCCTCCCATGGGGTGAACCGGTGCCCTATCCACTGGGCTACGGCCGGCCCCCTGACTAGGTTATTTTGATAACAAGTTGAAGTTACCTGAAGTTGTTAGAAAGTAGAATCATCAACTACACTCTAGTTGACTGCAGTTCAGATTCATTTGCCACCATTTGCTTCTGGACACCAGAGATGGATTCCTAAAATCCATTCACCTTAAAGCATAAACTTGCCATTCACTCCATGCCTCAGAGCAGAGCTGTGCAGGAATTTGGATTCTGGGTGTTGCCCTGTTTGAAATATTTAGAAGGCAGAATGAATTGTTTTTTAGTTGCTTAGTGTTGACATCTGCCACCTGGTACCACCCTCTTGGGAAATATTCAAAGAACCACTGAACAAACATCTGTATATATTCTTAGATAGTAGAATCCACATGAGTCACAGGAGACAGGTCATATTTCTTACTCAACTAAAGCTATTACATAGATCCTGAAACAACATTTTGACAGATCAAATTCTCCAAGAATGGGCAATTTACAAATAGCACATATATAGTGTAATGGTTTGACAGTTTTATGTAATTATGAATTCCAAAAATATAAATTGAATCATGCTTGTAGACTGATCTCTTAATCTGGGCATAATTGGGGCGTTAACTGCCACGTCAGTGGGACGTTGAGCCCCACCCCTTGGTGGGTGTGGTCTCAAGTATAAAAGGCTAGACAAAAGACAGAGATTTGAGAAGCAGATTTGAGAAGCAGTTCTGATGTTGGAGAGGAGCACTCCAGGAGAAGACAAGTGAGCCATTCGCCCTATAGTCTACAGCTGGCCTTGTGGAGAGACACAAAAGCGTAGAGAGCCTCATGGTCTACAGCTGAACTTGTGGAGGAAACATAAGCTAAGACCGGAGAGAAATGCAGCCCCGGGAACAGAGGAACCCAGAAGCCTGAACACTGGAGATGTCGGCAGCCATCTTGCTCCAACACGTGGACTTTGGTGAGGGAAGAAATTTATGCTTTGTGGCATGGTAACTGTAAGCTTCTACCCCAAATAAATACCCTTTATAAAGACAGACCAATTTTTGGTATATTTCAGAAGGTACCCCTTTGGCTGATTAATACATATAGTGATTACATATAATATATATACACAGATGTAGATATAAATGCATGTAAATATGTCATGTGCACACACACACAAATATACAAATCATCACTACGTCTATATGCAGAGATAAATAACTTTTCAACCTAAATCAACAGGAAGCAAAGTCAAATTGGAAGTATAGTAATCTCAATTGAGTGTAGTTGAAATGCCTTATTTCTGCAAGTTTTATACATTGCTTGGACCCATCCCAGGGCCTTGGAAGGGGCCTATGCAAGCAAGTGGCCCTGAGGATTAAACTTCCTTAGATTCCCAGTGTAAGCCCTACTCTGAGGACAGATGATCACTAAATTGGGAGGTAGGTTATTTGTGGCCCCTTGTAGCTAACTTGGGTGGCCCAACGGCCCTGCCAAGTCCAAGAGAATTTACCCAGGCTCTGCATTATGAAGTAGGAGCTCCCATCCCATTCACCTCTCAGCCTTTCTAGGAAATAGAGCTGCAGAATTTGAACATAAAAGCTGGAAAGGACATTAGAAACTACACAACCACCCTTCCTACCCAAAAGATTATTAAACTGAAATTCAAAGAAAATTAATGTGGTGATAGATTTATTTCTCAGCTCCCTTGTGAGTCGCTTATTTGGCATTTGCTAAACTGATATTGAGGGTTTTCCATGTCCAAGGCATTCTCTTAAAGAATCTTTGCAAGAAGATTGTGAGACAAATGAACCCCATTTTACCTATAAGAAGACTAGATCTCAGGGAGATGCTTTCTTGCCTAACTCCACATAATTAGTAAATAGTAATGTTCGAATTTTAACCCAAGTGATCTTTTTCCAGAATCCACATTCTTTACCATCCTGCTTCCAACTAACAAGAGTATCATGTTCTCCCACTAAAAGTAACACAAATAATAATACTTTTGCGCTGTTTTTTCAGTTCACTAACGACTTTCACATACATTAACTTTCTTGACCATTACACTGTCCCTATAAAATAGGTGCTGTAGGAATCAATATTATCCCATTTTCAAATGGGATAGCTGAGATTTAGAGATATTAAGCTATTTATGTTGTCAATAAATGATGGAGATGATCCTCAAACCCATTTCTTTCGATTCCAGATGCCATATTGTTTCTTCCTACTTCCCCTGGGCAATGAATGATTCGGTGGCCGGTAGCTACAACCATCCCTGTGATAGGAGCCTCCAGCAGTTGTCAGGAGCAAGGGCCTGCAGAAGCAAGTTCAGGCTAGGCTGGGATACTTTTTATTATAGCCTCTTCCTAATAGGTCTGTGTTTGATGTCTCCCTATATTGCTTTGACAGCTGACATATCTTAAAGGATCCTGACAGCTCTCTTATTGTAATGAAAATATATTGGATTTCAATTGCAAATATTTATTGTACCCATGTTACAAAAAAAGTGTTTGAAGCATAACTATTGCACAGTAATTCTGGAAATTGTTCCTCCATTAGAGTACTTCTTTACATCCTGAAGAGAAATCAGTGAGGTCTATAGTTTCATCAACGCCAAGGAGCTCTCAATGGCCAAAGCTGGAAGAGTTTGAGCAGCAATATAAATAAAGTAGTATTGGGTTATATTACCAAGTATAATATCAATATCCATGAGCCAATACTGATGTAAATAAATGATTGAATACATTTTTTAAAATGGGAGAGAATAGACAAATCTCCCAGGCAGAAGAATGACTAATAGTTTGTACAGATATTCTGTCCTCAAGGAGCTGGAGCATAACTCCCCACCCCTTACGTATGGGCTACCCATAATGTCTTCTCTCCAAGGAGAGAGAGGGGAGAGGGAAGAAGCACCTTTATTGTGGACAAACCTGACAAAATCTACTTCAGTCAATTGATCAAGGTCAACAACAACGATATGCCATGTCCATAGTACGTAGCCTTGACATAATGTGATGAAAATGGCACTTTGCTTCAGTGGTCTTCCTCCCCAAAACACACAGCTACAATCTAATCATGAGAAACACATAGGGAAAATCCCAGTTGAGGGATATTCTACAAAATATCTGACCACTACTCCTCAAAACTGACAAGGTCACCAAAAACAAGGAAGGTCTGAGAAACTGTCACAGTCAAGAAGAGCCTAAAGAAACACGACAACTAAATGTAATGTGGGGTGCTAGACGAGACCCAGGAACAGAAAACATTAGATAAAACTAAGAAAATCTGAGTAAACTGAGGACTTTAACTGATAATAATGCATCAATATTGGTTCATTAATTGTAACAAATGCACCATTCTAATACATAAGATGCTAATAATAGAAGAAAATAGGTGCAGGGTATATGGAAACTCTCTGTACTATCTTCTCAACTTTTCTGTAAATCTAAATATTTTCTAAGTTAAAAATATTTGAAAGTACTTCATATTTTAGAAAAAAGACAAAATAAAATTTTCTATCAACGATCATAGCAAAGAATAAATAAATTTGGCACAAATAAATTTGACACCTACTCATGCTGAGAAATGCTAACTTTGGAGAAAAAGAACAAATATTAACATATAAATATATATAAATAAACACCACACACATATATATAAATTTATATGTATATATAATTTCATTTTCAAAATTAAATACTGTACAAATTATGTAAAATCATTACCCTTTTTCCACCCCCCAAAATAATAGCACATGTTCTGTAAATAGGCAAATATGCAATTACATATAAAATGCGACTGACAAATTTTACCCTCTTCAAAGATACTATGAAATTTCATGTCAACAGTATATATATTTCAAGATTAGAAGGCAGTTACAACTGAAAGCCTTTCTTAAAGATAAGATTTCAAAGGATCTATGTATTACAAAATAAAAATGTTCTTGACAATTTCTCTGGAAGCATTTGGTTTCTTTTGACTACTGTTATAAAGCCAAGGAAATTAATACACATAAAATTGGACCAAACATTCTTTCAGGTGGGATTTAAGTCCCCAAAGAGGACTTAAATCAGTCCTTATTTTGACCCGTGTTTTACTTTACTTTTGAGCTCAGTAAGATGTAAAGACAAAATGAAAATTTTCCAATTCAGACTTACGTTGTATTAGTAGTAGCTGCATGCTATTATTGGATTTTGAGAAAATATATCCTTTAGTTAGTTGGTTGCCTTTTAAAAAATGAAAAGATTTACCCAACAGAATTCTTTGATTATTTGTCACCTAAACCAATGACTCTCAAATTTATCCAAATTCAGTCAGTAACCCAACAATATTAATTCACAGAATTTGAACAACTTTACTGAAATACTATGATATGTAGTATTATAAAACAAACAATAAAAGTAGAAATAAAGTCGGGTATACCAGGGTGGGATGGAAGAGTAAGGATATGGCAAAAAGGATGAGGCAGAGCAACAGAGATATTTTACTCTGAAAATGGAAAGTGGAAAATTGAAAATTTGTAAAAAAAACTAAAGAAGCTAAGAGCAGTATGAAATATATACCTCAAGCTGTGAACTTGTTGCCTGTGAGGAGAAATTGGGATCTCTGTCAATTTGATATATCCTTGTAATGATACATTAATATTTGACAATTAAGCATATAGCAATTTGACTTAAAAATTCACATCATTCTTCTCCATTAACTAGAAAAAATTTCAATGGGCTAGTGAATATTGTAGCAGAGCCATACACATCTTCATTTATAAGAATTAAGAAGAGAAAGAAAAAATTATTGCCACAAAAAAAAAGAAAAATTTGAGGGTGGAGAAGGTGATTAGAATAATTGCAAATTTAGATGATAAATCTTTAAGATAAAGATGCATTGTCTTGCTCAGAGAAAAAGAGGACCTGCCTTTTTAAATGATCATTCAAGATATGGCATTTCTACAGCAAGACAAATACTTTTCCATAACTCCAACTCTTTGAAAACTTTTGATGCATATAAAATAATTTATTTGTGAAAATACATAATATAATTCCTGTCAAAGCTCTCAAAATGCTTTCACAATTTTTATTTGTTGCTTGCACCTGACTACTTCCACAAAGACATCTGGGTAAATGCCGGTGGTCCCAAGCCTCTGGGCAGTTTTCAGGGTAGAAGAATACTTTTTTCTTTCCTCTACTTTATAAAACTTTAGCTTATCTCACAAATCACTAGGAAAATTCCCAAGTGTACTTTGGGCAACATTTACTCTATTCACTTCTCAATGAATAAAAGTATTACAGATAAAAACTTGTATATGGAAATTAAGGACTGACTTTTTTCTGTTCCAATATTTCCTTTACATACTCTTAGAGCAATTATCACATTGAAATTATTCACTTGCTATGTCTAATTTACTTGCCTGCCTCCTTCAACAAAATGTTAGCCCCCTGAGGACAGGAATCCATTTTTATTCATTGTTGTATCCTCAGTCTTTAGCATATTTTCTAGTATATCATAAATAATATATTTTTGATGAATGAAATAATGAAAGTTCACAATAAGCAGGCCTCTCTTTTGTGGGCTGTATAGCAGAAAGGTTAATCTCTGGAGTCAGGTTTTGTTGGTCTGAACCTCAGTTCTATTGCTAATTGTGTGACCCTGAAAACATTATCTGATCTCTCTGCAATTCGTTTTGCTCATCTGTAAAACCATAATAATAGTACCTTCCTTTATCATCTAATTTTCCTATGGAACAAATCACCCCTAAACCTAATAGCTCGAAATAACAGCCTTTTATCTAGCTCAGGATTCTGTGGGTCAGTAATTTGGGCTATGCTAGTTCTTCTGTATCAGCTGGACTCATTCATGCATCTGTTCAGTTATCAGGTCAGTTTGGAATGGTTGGCCCACATGGTGTCTCATCCTCTACACAGTTAGTCTGGGCTTTTTCACATGGCAGGTGGCAGGGTCCATAAGGAATAGTGGAAGCATATAAGATCTCTTGAGGTTTAGGCTTGGAAGCGGCACAAAGTAATTTCTACCACATTCTATTGGTCAAAGCAAGTCACAAGGCCAACTAACGTTCAAGGGGTGGGGAAAACAGACTTCACTCTTGATGGGAGGAGCAGCAAAGTCACATTGCAATGGGGTGTGCAAAGGAGGAGGTGTGGAGAGTTGGGTTAGGGCCATTTTTGCAGGCCACCACACTCTCTCATAGGATTGTGGAGAGGACCAAGAAAATAACATATCTAAACGATTTAGATAGTACTCAACACACAAGTAATGAACTCATAATTGTGAACTATTATTATTCTGCTTAAGGTTGTCACATAAAGCTTCATAATGGAAGGAAATCCAAGTTTAATCTTGAAAGATAGGTGAGATTCTATATGTAGAGAACCAAGGTCTCTCATGAGGATACAACCTTATAAAGGCACTATATTGTGAAAGTGGGATGTGCCAAGAGAGTGGTTAATAGAGCAGACTGCCTAGAAGAGCTAGAGTTAGATCCTGGGGGTCTAGAATTCTGGACAATGTATTGGGCTTGTCTCTGAGGCAATAGTAAACCATTGGCTCCTTACTGAAAATTTAGCTAATGGAACCATTTCTTGTTTTTTATTGTTATTTCAGATGTTTTGATTTTTTTTTAAGATTTATTTATTTATTTTATTACATATCTCCCCTTCCCCCCCGCTGCGGCGACGCACCGAGACTGGTCACTGCGCAGGCGCGGCTTTCCCGCTTGTGGGCAGCTTCTGCTTCCATTCATGGCCGGCTTTCAGTTCGCGGGTGGCTGGCTGCGCTCCATTGGCGGGCGACCTGCCCTGTCCGTGGCAGCTTTTTGCCCTGCCCACAGCGGCTCTGGCCCGCCCATGGCGGCTTGCCATTCTCAAGGCGGTCTGCCCGCTAGGAGAGGTCCCCGGGAACTGAACCGGGGGCCTCCCATGTGGTATGCCGGTGCCCTATCCACTGGGCTATCGAGCCAGCCCCCAGATGTTTTGATTTTCAATAAGTTTCTTGATGCTGATAGCTTTCTGATATCTCTGGCCATGTCTACTTAAAATTTAAAGTAAAAAAACAAAACAAAAGAAAAAACTAGAAACTTATATGAGTTTTGTCTGGGTTCTGCCACTCCCTGGTTTGAAGAAGCTACATGATCCTCCTTTGCTCAATTTTATTCCATCTGTTAAATGGAATGCTCCCTCCACCATGGTGGCACTCTTGAATGTCAGAACATATAAGCATAGTACTTACTCGCCAAAAGAAACATAGGGGGGGGGGGCAGGCTCTCCGATGATAACACAATTTAGAGATAACTCACAAATAGATCAGTCAAGAATGAGGAAAACAAAGTTTCAGTGTAGCTGTCCTTTCATGTTAGGCAGCAAAATACTTTTAGAAGTGCTCTGAAGATAATCTTCAATTCATCCAATCCCACGCAGTGGTCCTGAATAGTAGTACAACCAAAGCCAATGACACGCCTGGATCTCTGCTACCTGGAAGGCAGACCAGACTGAGCAGAACCACCATGGTGGTAGTTTCAGAATCTTTCTGCTGTACAAAATTTAAACGCAGATTCAGTGATGAATAATTTTGATAATTCTGTGGAAGTACGAAGACAGCTTGAATTGGATGACGACATGATCAACATGATTATATTTAAATTTTTTGAGACAATTCTGGCTTGTCATATGCCACGAGAAATCCATCCTGCTGAGTGCTCTTGACTAGTCACGTCTTTCCAGCCATTTTAAAAACAATAGTGGCAGAGATGCAAGCTGCTGATACTGCTCAGCAGGACAGATCAAACACAGATGCAATTTCTGTACGTTGAACAGTGAAGTAGGATAAAATCCAAATACTGAGAATCACTTAGTAGCTAGCATCTGATTGCTGCAAATTAAATCTTTCATAACAGAATTTATTGTAAATAGTGTCTTATCATTTTTGAGTTTTGCAATCATTTTAGTCAAAGCCAGTACAAGATATTGGAGGTGTGAGATTTATGTGATATATATATATGCTATCTTATGCACAGATTATCAAGAAATTTTTATTACCAATAATCTTTTTAAAAAATTGCTTACAAAGTGATCAAAATTATAATTTTTACCCTGAATTTTGAAATATTATCATATAGTCTAACTTTCAATCCCAGAAGAAATGAGCCTTATCTGCTTTGTTTCAGCAGCTGTGTTTTAGAATTGCAACCCCCCTAACCTCTCTCTCTTCCCCTTTCACCCTAGGGGTTAAATAAGCATTAAAATGATAGGTAGATTTTTTAAAAACTGAAACAGCTTTTATATTGTTTGAAAGTAATAAAGACTCTAGTAATCATAATTAGTGACCAACATATCCTATCAGTAAAGAAAATAGAAATTTGAAACTAAAATATTTTGAGGCCTACAGAACATACTTCAACTCATTTGTGATAAAATGGGAAGATGGCAATAATTTTAAGTGATCAATACTATGATTCATCTTTGGGCTTAGCTCCAAATACTTCATAGGAGGCTGATAAAAGAGCAACATCAAAAGCATAATGTAAAAATCGTATTTTGCAGGTATAAGAGTTTCGTGATGATCCACATAGTTGACAGCTTTAATTGCTAATGAAACAGAGGGGGAAAAAAAAAAAAAAAAACCCTGCTAGCTTACAATCACACCATCACACCATCTTCCTAATCTGGACTCAAATAAGAGAAATTCAAAAAAGATCACAATAAATAAATAAATAAATGCAAATAGTAGAGGCAGAAAGTTTGGGTAGTCTGGTCTCCATTTTTCCCCTACCCTAAACAAAAATCCTTTTATATTATTTCACCATGTATCTGGGCTTTTCTATTATAAGTATAAAGATGAGAATGCAGCATCTCAACAAAACCTGAATAAAGAAATCTAACTCTCAGATAATCTAAGACCTTGACAGACAAGGGCCTATGTGAAGGATAAAGACTTTGGCTTGATCCTTCATCTGTTTGAGTAAATATCGAATATGTATACTAATATTTATCATTCTAGATGGGGAATTCCCTATTTCTGAAACTCAGAATTTTCAGTTTTCCCCCTCCCTTAAGCAGGTGTCTTTCCATCTATCACACATCAAAGAGGAAGGTAAAAGGACACACTTTCAGTGAGGCCCTGGTGTGTATTTTAGTAAGTATACTAATCAGAGCTCAAATAAATTAAAATTAATCATATTCATATACTTAATAGCAAACAAAACTCCATTTAACTGATGTCCAGCTTTCTTTCATGTTCATTTCATTCTTCAAGGGCATACCTTCCTTTTTTTGCTTCTTTTTCCCTTTCTTTCTTGGACACCTCCAACCCCCACTGAGAACCAAAATGCAGGGCTATAAATGTAAGGGTGCAATACATCATGACATAAGTCTGGAGAACATGTCCTCTACTAAAATGCACATGAATCTCTAGAACAGCAAAAAATCTAAAATCATGCTGGGGTCCCTTGTGTATGCTAAGCAGGGGTCAAAAATGTGAGCTCTATGTGGTTGCCCTTTTATATCAGATGTGCTCCAAAGTTGAAAGATTACATTTGTTAAATTGCAGCTGGGTTTCCTAGTACTTGAATCTAACTCTTAACTGAGAGATAAATCTGACAATATATTAATCTTTCAGGAAAAAAAAAGTGACTTCTGAACTCTTATCTGTTGAAGAGCTGACAAGTTCAGAGACAGTTGTTTAACCAGACAAAATGATAGAGAAAATATGTTTTCAACAAGATCATAAAGCTTGAATAGTGCAGGGCAGGGAAACAAATGTAAAGCAAAGGGCTGCCCTCTAATTCTGTCTACCAGCTCTTCTTCCAGACCCCTGCCTGTACCCTCAGCCACTTATCTCTTAGGCAAAGGCTAGTGTCCTCTAAGACTCAACCCAAAAATACCAAGCATGAGAAAGTGGCATCTGGGCATACTTTGAGATCAGACAGCTTCTGCATTTCATAGAGTGGAGGGGGTGGGTGGTGGAAGGGAAAAGCAGCATACAAATGTAGTGAAATCTGGAAACAACAGCATATATACAGACACAAAAAAAGTTTGCATATTGCACAGAGCGCTTGAAGATCATAAATCTATGCATGAGAAAGATGTAGTGGAAATTTTGGGGGGGATTAGAGTTTATTTTTGTCATCTCTGTGAGACAGCTACTCATTCATCCAGATCACAGCTAAGAAAAAAGCTGGTCACAGAAATTAGCAGTTTCAGCTCAGCAGCGAAGTCGCCAGCCTGTGAAGGCAGAGAGAAATTGACTAATTAGCAATGCGCACTAAAACTTGACGGTTCTTTATAGAGAGAGAGAGAAGAGAGAGGGAGAGAGAGGGAGAGGGAGGGAGGGGGGTCGCTTTTTCCCCTTCTTTCTTCCAAAGATGTTTGAAATCGCAGTCAT
>PVKH010029330.1:0-12686 GCA_004027955.1 Chaetophractus vellerosus | reverse complement strand
TAGTATCCACTTTGTCAGGCTATGAAACCCTGCTGAGACATGCATAAGCGTTACCTCTGAGATGACTTCCCGACTCATTTTTTTTTTAAAGATTTATTTTATTTTATTACATATCTCCCCTCCCCCCTGTTGCGGCGACACGCCGAGGCCGGTCACTGTGCAGGCGTGGCTTTCCTCGCTTGTGGGCGGCTTCTTCTTCCATTCACAGCCAGCTTTGCTTCAGTTCGCGGGTGGCTGGCTGCACTCCATTCGCGGACGACCTGCTCTGCCCGTGGCGGCTTTGCCCTGTCCGTGGCAGCTTTTTGCCCTGCCCATGGCGGCTCTGGCCCACCCATGGTGACTTGCCCTTCTCAAGGCGTCTGCCTGCTAGGAGAGGTCCCCGGGAACCGAACCCGGGGCCTCCCAAGTGGTATACCAGTGCCCTATCCACTGGGCTATATGGCCGGCCCCCTGACTCATTTTGAAGTCTCAGCCAATCCCTCGGTGCCAGAGAGGCTCATCCCTGAGAGTCATGTCCCACTTTGGGGGGAAGATAATGCATTTATACACTGAGTTTGGCTTAGAGAGAAGTCACATTTGAACAAAAAGGAGGGTCTCAGGAGGCAACTCTTAGACACACCACAACACTAGGCTAAGTTTCAATTTCAAGAGTAGAGGCTTACAAGCATAGCTGTCAATATCAAGGAACCATCAATGGACCCTCCTCCTTCACTAGTCATTGCCCATGCACTTTGGGTACTGTTGCTGCTCCATTAGACAACGTGGCAGAGCTCTCCAGGATAGGAATTCAATATTGTCTTGGTTATTGTGTGACTCTCCACCCACTGTGACAATGCCCCATGAACATTTGAACACATTTATATACTTTATATGTATGTCCAGGTGAACATCCTTCCATGCTTCCCCCATCACTGACACCCCACACCAATGATCCTCCCCTGCCCCAGTTGTAACCCTTCTGTGATCTAAAGATTCTTCAAAAATGAATCCAATAAAATAGCAAAATACAATTAATAGGAAAATGAAATAATAATGATACATTTAAATATAAGAAATAAAACACATAAAAAATTTTTAAGAAACTAAAAATAAAATAATATTTAAAAATTGGGATATTAAAAAATAATGAAAAATATTAAAGAATTTTTTTGACATTTTGCTTTTCATCACTTTAACATCTGTTGTACTGTGACACCCTTCTCCATTCATTCCCCAATGTCCCACTTTTTAAAAATTTTGTTTTCAAAGAAATTCCAGGTCACAGTAAAGTAAGTCACATTCAGAATACAGGGAACTCTCATACACACAACAGCCTCCCTCCTCTCCCCCTCTGCATCAATACCTTTTTACATGTGGATGGTACATTTGTTACAACTGACATACATATAGTGAAACAAAGCTACAAACCATAGTCAATAGTTTACATTATGGTATACATTTTAGATCACACACTTTTATAAATTTTGATGATATTTAACATGTCCATCACTGAAAGATTATGCAGAACACCTCCATCTCCCACCAAATAACCCCTGCTCCATCCACTCCACTCCTTCCTGTCCCTTCCCCCGGGCCCATGGCAACCACCCAGCTCCACTCCCCAGATGACAAGATTTATAGTCACTTGCAGCAACACTGAAGTCCTGACATACAAGTCTGTCCTCCCCTATTAGGAACCACCCGTACTCTTGAGAAACAACCCCCTCTGCTTGAGAACACATTGGGCCTCCCCAGGATGGGAGTCCAACTCCCTCCCACTCACCACGTGGGTCCCCACCCACTGATACAACACATTATGACAAAATGATTACTTGCATACTCCCTAGAAGACTGCCTCAGGTGCGCCCCACCCCAAATGCCCCCCCAGCCAACACCCCAAACCAGCAACTCATCCTTGCCATATGACCACAAGAGCTTTCCCAACTTTGTGCTTTCAACCACATAGCCGCCAATGGCCTGTGCCCACCTGGTTGCTCCCCCACACCCCCAGTCCCACGGACTGTCCAAACCACCTTCCCCACTCCACCCACCCGCCAAACCTGCACTGCCCAAACCAACAGCATCACCACCCTCCTCTCATATCCCCCCAACACCCAACCACAAACTTCCACCTTATCATAGATTTCGCCTGTATGGGCACTGGCTCAAAACCTTCTTCCCCCTTTCTATTTGCTGTAAACCTATCTTCCAGACTCTAGCTCTCTGAATCTGTTCAATTTGCTTAATTGATATCAGTGAGTTCATGTGATATTTGTCCATCAATGCCTGGCTTGCTTCACTCAACATAAGGTCCTCAAAATTAATCCATGTTATCCCATGTGTTAGCACTGTATTCCTTCTTAAAGCCAAGTAATATTCCATTGTATGTATGTACCACATTTTGTTTATCCATTCATCTGTTGATGGGCATTTGGGTTGATTCCAACTTTTGTCAATAGTGAGTAATGCTGCTATGAACATTGGTGCACATATATCTGTTTGTGTCCTTGCTTTCAATTCTTCTGGGTCTATACCCAGAAGTGGAATTGCTGGATCATAAGGCAGTTCTCTAGTTAGTTTTTTGAGGAATCACCAAACTGTCCTCCACATGGCTGGACCGTTCTCCATTCCCACCAGAAGTGGATGAGGGTTCCCATTCCTCCACATCCTCTCCAAAACTTATAGACCTCGGTTTTCTTAATAGCTGCCAGTCTAATGGATATAAGATGGTATCTCACTGTAGTTTTGATTTGCATTTCCCTAATAGCTAGTGATGTTGAGCATCTTTTCATGTGTTTTTTTGGCCATTTGTATTTCTTCTTTGGAGAAGTGATTTTCAAGTCATTTGCCCATTTTTTAAATGTGAGGATCTGTATTAGAACTCTCAATTCAGTTCCATTGGTCGGCATGTCTATCTTTGTGCAAATACCATGCAGTTTTGACCACTGTAACTTTGTAGTATGTTTTAAAGTCAGGTAGTATGATTCCTCCAATTTCATTTTTCTTTTTCAATATGTCTTTGGCTATTCAGGGCCTCTTGCCATTCCAAAATAGTTTCATAGTTAGTTTTTCCAATTCAGTAAAAAATGCTGTGTTGATTTTTATTGGGATTTCATTAAAACTGTAGATCAGTTTGGGTAGGATAGACATCATAATGATGTTTAGTCTTCCTATCCATTAACAGGGAATATTCTTCCATTTATTTAATTCTTCTTTGATTTCCTTTTCAGTGTTGTGTAGTTTTCTGTGTATAATTCATTTACATCTTTAGGTGAATTTATTCCTAGGTATTTGATTCTTTTAGTTACTATTGTAAATGGTACTTTTTTCTTGATTTCCTCCTCAGGTTGCTCATTATTGGTGTACAGAAATGCTCCTGATTTTTGCACATAGATCTTATAACTTGCAATATTACTGAACTCATTTATAAGTTCTAGAAGTTTTGTTGTAGATTTTCAGGGCTTTCTATGTATAGGATCATGTCATCTTCAAATAGTGAAATTTTTACTTCTTCCTTTCCAATTTGGATGCCTTTTATTTCTTTTTATTGCCTTGGTGCTCAAGCAAGTACTTCTGACACAATGTTAAATAGGAGTGGTGATAGTGAGCATCCTTGTCTTGTTCCCAATCTTAGAGGGAAAGCTTTTAGTATTTCACCATTGAATATGATGTTAGCTGTGGGTTTTTCATATATACCTTTTATCATGTTCAGAAAGTTTCCTTTTATTCCTGTATTTTGCAGTGCTTTTATCAGGAAAAGGTGCTGTATTTTGTTGAGTGCTTTTTCTGTGTCTGTAGAGATGATCATGTAATTTTTTTCTTTCAGTCATTTTATGTGCTGTATTACACTGATTGATTTTCTTCTGTTGAACCATGCTTGCATACTCAGGATGTAACCCACTTGGTCATGGTGTATATTTCATTTGATGTGTTGTTGAATACAATTAGCAGGTATTTTGTTGAAGAGTTTAGCATATAGTTTCATTAGAGAGATTGGTCTGTAATTTTCCTTTCTTTTTTTTTTTAAAGATTTATTTTTATTTATTTATATATCCCCCCCTTGCTGCTTGTGATCACTGCATTCATTTTTGCTTTGCATTTTTCTGTGTCTTCTTATCTCCCCCTGCAGTGTCAGCTCACCGCGTGGCAGCTTACCTTCACCAGGAGGCCCTGGGACCTGAACCCAGGGCCTCCCATATGGTAAACCAGAGCCCAACCAATTGAGCCACAGCCAGTTCCCTGCCGTTTTCCTTTTTTGTGGCATCTTTGTTTGGCTTTGCAATTAGGGTAAGGTTGGCATCATAGAATGAGTTGGACAATGTTTCTTCTATTTCTATTTTTTGGACTTGTTTAAGCAGGATGGGTGTTAGTTCTTTCTGGAATATTTGGTAGAATTCACCTGTGAAGCCATCTGGTCCTGGGCTCTTCTTAGTTGGGAAGTTTTTGATGACCAATTCTCTCTTTTTATTTATGATTGGTCTGTTGAGTTCATGAGTTTCTTCTTTTGTCAATGTAGGCTGCTTGTGTGTATCTAGGAATTTGTCCATTTCCTCTAAATTATCCTTCTTGTTGGCATATAATTTTTCAAAGTATCCTCTTATGATACTCTTTATTTCTGTGGGGTCAGTGGTGATATCCTCTTCCTCATTTCTTATTTTGTGAATTTGCATCTTCTCTCTTTTTCTTTGTTAGTTTAGCTAAGGGTTTGTCAATTTTATTGATCTTCTCGAAGAACAAGCTTTGGTTTTGTTTATTTTTTTTCTTGTGCTTTCTTATTTTCTATTTCATTTAGTTCTGCTCGAATCTTCATTATTTCCTTCTTTCTAATTTCTTTGGGGTTAGTTTGTTGTTGTATTTCCAAATCCTCCAGGTGTGCAGTTAGGTCTTCGATTTTAGCACTTTCTTCTTTTTTGACATATGCATTTATGGCTATGAATTTCCCTCTCAGTACAGCTTTTGCTGCATCCCAAAGTTTTCATATGTTATGTTGTCATTTTCATTCATTTCAAGGTAGTTACTGTTTTCTTTTGAGATTTCCTCCTTGACTCACACTGTTTGTGGAAGAGTGTGTTGTTTAACTTCCATATCTTTATGCCTAATCTGCTTCTCTGTCCATTACTGATTTCCAGCTTCATCCCATTGTGGTCAGAGAAATTACTTTGTATAATTTCAATCTTTCTGAATTCATTGAGCATTTTTCTGTGTCCTAGCATGTGGTGTACCTTGGAGAATTATCCATATACATTCGAGAAGAATGTATATCCGCTGTATTTGTGTAGTGTTCTGCATACGTCTAGTAGGTCCAGATCCTCTAATATATTATTCAAAGTCCTTGTTTCTTTATCAATTCTCTGTCGAGATATTTGGTCTAATGGCGATAATGATGTATTAAAGTCTCCCACTATAATTGTAGAGGCATCGATTTCTCCACTTAGTTTTTCCATTGTTTGCCTCATGTATTTTGAGGTGCCCATTTTCAGGGCATACATGTTTATAATTGTTCTTTCTTCTTGAAAGACCACCCCTTTTAATAATATATAGTGCCTGTCCTTGTCTCTTAAAATAGTTTTGCATTTAAAGTCTATTTTGTCCAATATTATTATAGCTACTCCCACCTTTTTTTGGTTACTCTTTGCTTGTAAGATTGTTTTCCAACCATTCACTTTCAGCCTCCTTGAATCCCTGGGTCTAAGGTGAGTTTCTTGTAGACAACATATAGATGGATCATATTTCCTTATCCATTCTGCCAACATGTGCCTCTTGACTGCTAAGTTTTATCCATTAACATTTAGTGTTATTACTCTCAAGGAATTGCTTACATTAGCCATATTTTGTTTGGGTTTATGTGTGCCATATACCGTTTTCATTTCTTTTCTTTGTCTTTCTATTTTTTCTTACGCTCTCTCTAACTCTCTCTCTCTCCTGTTTTTTTTTTTCTTTAAACTTGCAGAAATCCCTCTAGTATTTCTTGAAGGGCAGGTTTCTTATGGCATACTCTCTTAATTTCTTTTTATCTGTGAATATTTTGAACTATCTGTCATTTTTTAATACCAGCATTGCTAGATAGAGAATTCTTGGCTGGAAGTTTTTTTCTTTTAGTATCTTAACTATTTCATACCACTGCCTTCTTGCCTTCATGGTTTCAGATGAGAAATCAGCGCTTAATCTTATAGAGATTCCCTGAATGTGATGGTTCTCTTTTCTATTGCTACCTTCAGTATATTCTCTTTGTCTTGAGCATTGGACAGTTTGACAAGTATATGTCTTGGAGTAGGCCTGTTGGGATTTATACTGTTTGGGGTGTGCTGCATTTCCTGGACATGTACATTCATTTCCCTCAATAGAGTTGGGAAGCTTCAGCCATTATTTCCTCCAACACTCCTTCTGTCCTATTTCCCTTCTCTTCTTCCTCTGGGATACCTGTAATGTATATGTGTTTGCATTTTGTGTTGTTGTTCAAATCCCTAAGTCTGTGCTGGATTTTTTTCTATCTTTTTATCTATCTGTTCTACTATCTGTTTGATTTCAGATGTACTGTCTTCCACATCATTAATTCTTTCATCCGCCTTTTCAAATCCGCTATTATGTGTTTCCAGTGTATTTTTGCTTCCTTGGATTATGCCATTCATCACCATCGTATCTGTTATCTTTTTATGTATGTTTATAATTTCTTCACTGTGTTCTCCCAGTGTCTTTTTAATATCCTTAACCTCTTCCTTCACTTCATTAAGTTGGTCCATGTTATTTGTTTGGACAGTTTTGATTAGTTGTTCTTTGTTCTGCAGCTCTTCCTGGTTTTTAGTTTGTTCATTGGACTGGGCCATGTCTTCCTGTTTCTTGGTATGGTTTGTAATTTTTTGTTGCTGTCTGGTCATATTTTTATCTCAATGGATTTATTCAGTTGATTAGCCTCTCTTTCTACTCTAGGGTTTTATTTAGTTGCTGTTTTGGGGTGTTTGTTAAGTTTTCTCCTTGAGACTTTGTTCCTCTAATTCCATTTCCTTGGTGTAGTCTATTTTCCCTTGAAGGAAAAAGATTAGGGTCAGAGAAAGTGAAAGAGGTAAGAAAAGAATAAGGATAATAATAATAATAATAATATTAAAAATTAGAAGAGGAACTGTATAAGACCTAGAAAAATGAATATTTAACTCATGTAAGCAGTGTAGAGTAATGGTAATAAAAAAAGTGGAGAACCAACAATGAAATGGGAACCTAAGTAGATAAAAATATGTAGAATGAATTAAAAGGCCAGAATGCTGAGGAGAGAGGGAAGGAGAAAAGAAAAGAGAAAAAGAAAAAAGTTAAGAAAAGAAAGAAAACCAAATAGACAAGATAAAAATAAAAACCAAAAAAAAAAAAATTAAGGACTAAACAAAAAGAGGTGGAACATAAGAACAACAACAGAAAGTGAAATATAGAAAGATGAAGGAAGGAAAAGATACAACATTGGTAGACAAAATTGGTATACACAGAAAAGGGAAAATCAAGGAAGAGGAAAGAGCAAAGAAGAAACAAGCCAGCAGGACTTAATTAAAAACAAAAAGGCAGGGGGGAAGAAAGAGGAAAGAAAAACAAGAAAAAACAAACAAACAAACACATAAGCAAGCAGTCAAACAAAAACTAAGGAAAACAGCCTTACCTCCTAGGCCTTTGAGGAGCATCTCAGGCTGCCAGTGTTCATCAATCAGTTAGGCTGCAGCCTGATCTCTGCAGGTTTTGAAGCGGGTTTTAGCAAGTAAACTAAGTTAATTTTTTTTAAAAAGTAACCTTTTTTTTAGGGAGAATGAGAGACTCAAGAGAAGATAAGAAAATGATGTCTATGTTTTCCCTGCCCTAGAGTATCAGCTGGATGTTTGATATCCCAGTGGATCACTACTCTAAGAGGAGCCTGCTGGGCATTGAACTAGGAACCTCATATATTCAAGCAGAAACTCCTCCACTGAGCTAAACTTTCCTGTTGGGCCAGTTAACTCTTCAGAAAGCTATCCAGTCACTTTCTCTTGGGCTGGTTTGACTCTTTGCAGTTGCATTGATTCCTGCTGCTTAGGAGTATGTCCCTGCCCCCTTTCTATTCTTATTGCTTTCTCTCCCAGGACAGCAGGATGCAATAGCTTGTGTGAGCAGAAGATACCCCCTCACCTCTCCTGATCATCTTGAGTTTCCTTTTGAAATTCAAATGGTACCCTGGCCAGTGAACTCACCAAAGAAAAATGATTCTCAACTCTCTTCCAGACCACCCCCTCCTCCCTAAATAAGTTCTTGGAAACTTATTAAGCACTTCCTACTGCCCACTTCCCTTAGGGGAGTTGAAATTTTGAAATTTTGATGGTTTTCAGCATGGGACTAATCAATTGCCTGACTCCGCCTTCTCCTAGCACAAATCTGTCTCCCAGGGTGGTTAGGTAAATCAGGCTGCCTCAGCAAATTCGCCTCTCCCCTTTTTCTGGTGCCACCTTAAGCTGGCTGGTGTGCTATGGAAAGCTCAAAGGAGATCCAGGCAACCAGACCCACAGAAAGGATACCCCTCTCCACCTTTTACCAGAACTCTCCCACTCTCGGAGAACTCTCCCTCCTGCTGGTTGGCAGGCAGTGGGAGTCAGGACTCATGGGGGCTTTTTGCCTTGAGGGTGGGGCTTAGCTGTCCACAGTTTCCAGCCACAGGGACCAGAAACACATGGTTTTACCTTGGGCAATTTATCTCTTTGTCCAGCTACCTCCAGATAGATGCCGCAGAGCCCCTGGCTCTGTGGGTTCCCAAAACAGCTCAGTTAGACAGGATCTCACCCCGACTCATTCATTTTTTTGCAAGAGAGATGGAGTGCCCAGTTAAATCAATGCCATCTTGCCGCTTCTCCCAAACACATCTTGATTCAAGTAGTTAAACTATAGCAAACTATTATTACTCTACCTAGTCTCATCCATTTATATAATTGGTTAATTATTTTTCCAAATGTCTACTACATGGAAAGTAAGGGACAATAATTAAGTAATGATGGATAATGTGAGTGATAAAAGCTTTGATGACTAGAATTTTGGAAAAGAAGTTCCTTAGTGTTCTTTGATCATAGATGATTCTCTTACTTCAGGACTGGTGAATTCCCATTTTCTCTATCCTTGAAAGATAATTTCCAGGGGAAAAAAGTCAACACAGAAGTAGCAGCACAAAAATCTAGAATTTGATTCATATTCTTACTCCTATGGTTTAACCACTTGAGTCAAGATGTGCTTAGAAACTGCACACTTCTTTTTATTTTATAAATTACTTTATTTTATAAATTTCCTACAAAGGGTTATGGTTGTATGGGATCCATTACCTTAGACATTGAAAATATTATTTAATATTTTGAGGTTCTACTCTACTCATTGGCTAAAAAAAAAAAAAAAAAAAGGATGATCTGATCTTTATATGCTGTGTTGATGTGATTTATCACCCTGCTGGAGTAGGGAGACCTCCAAGGATTTGAGCCAGATGTAGTTTTTGTAGTGTTTAGGTAAGCTTTCCTTTTATAAATAATGGTTTTGATCCTGACTATAAAAGCTGTGCATACACATCATTGAGTATTTTTTAACATTATGAAGAAGAAAATTAAAATTGCTGACACTACTATGATCCAGAAATAACTACTGATAATTTTTCCATGTATAACTTCCAAACTATTTTCCTATGCAATATAGGAAGGGGGCATAGTATTTTTTAACCCTTCTTTTAACATCTATTTGTGTGTGAGTCTTTCATTATTAAGTTGCAAAAGATCAAGTTTGGAAGCAAACAGAGATAAATAATGAATAAAAAGGATAATTCATTTGGGAAATGTATTTTGCAACTATTTTTTCATGTTCAATTTAACGTACAAGTCACCTTCCTTTAAATTAGACAATCACTTATCTAATCAATTCCCATAAGAAATTAATTAATATGAATTAAATCATTTGTTTCTGAAGGCTTTGGGGATAAACAAGTAACATACCTTATTAGCCACATGAAGATAATGGAAACTCACACCGATACTATAATTACGCAGAAAAATTTTAATCTCCAAACAAGAGTGGCCACCAGAGAGCACAACTGTAAATATGCAATCTGCACAAAGACAAGCAGATGGAATTGACAAACATTTCAAAGACACTTGATAAAATAAATGACTGATAACATTTACTAAGTATTAAGTTTTTCCCAGCCACTGCTTCCTCCCTTAGATGTTCAATACAGCCCTTTATATGTGACATATCTATTTATTAAGAAAATACCCTAGATCTAACATAAATTAAAATTTTTTGAAAATAATACTATGTTCTTGCATCTGTATTTGAAGGCAGAGGCTAAGTGATACCTTTTTCAATGGGCACCTACACACATATACACACACCCACACAGGCCCCTCAGTAATGCTGAAAACAAGACACAAGTGACATTTAATATTTATAAGTTAATGGGACAATTACATGGAACAACCATACACTTCCACTGAAAATCATTTCTATGAAAAATATTACAGATGTGGACAATCTACAATATTTAAACTCTATTCTGATTACTTTTTAATTTAGAAGAGATTTTTATGCTGTTCAGCCTCCTACTGGATTTGCATTACATACGAATAATAGACATCCAAAGAAAAATGCTCAGTTGCCACTCATTACTCTTATAATGAAATTAAGTACTGATGACAAAGAAATATTTCATTGCCACTTGTCTAATCAAAAAGAAACTATCAGAAACGTTTACCCATTCATAATCAAAAAGTGGCTGGCATGGCTAGAGGAATGTGTATTGAACACACTTGTGTCCCCTCAAGGGAATAAGAACAGAAAATTTAAGGCAAATAGCAGTTCCTAGGATAGTTCTTACAGGACATGGGTTAAAAACTTCAATGAAAGCATTACAAACATCTTTAAGTCCCTAGAGAAGGGAAACCACAGAGTCAAAAATTGACCATCAAGCTTTAGTAAAGCAGGATGCTATTTATATATAGGAACTTAGATATCTCAAGCTTTTAAGATAAGAAAAAGCATTTCACTGTTCACTAAACAACTTAACCCACATCACTTTCAGAATCCAGTATGTGCTCCTCAATTGTCCCTGAAATAAATCAGGAATATATTTCATAGAGGAAGAGAACACTTGATTTCTCTTCAGTCACAGAATTATCCCAGAACTCAAGAAAATATTGTGGCCTGAGTTATCCAATTTGCAAAATCTATTGCAAACAGGCTGGGGAAATGTGGATGAAAAAGTGAGCAGGTAACAGTGGTATTATCCAGTTTTACTTAAATATTTATATAGAAATCAAACGTTTTACTAAAACAGCGGATGAATAATTAAGAGAGCACGTCACAGCACATCTTCCCTCCTAATGCCCATAGCTCCAGTCTATCATGATGGTGTCAAAGGACCTACTGTCAAAAGGTCGAAATTTCAAAAAAAATATTACACCCAAGAAGGTTCATAAAATAAAACAGTGATATTGAAACTTACCTTTATATAGTGTTCAACAGTTATTAAAGAATTTTCAAACTAATAATTTCTCACATCATTTTCATGACCATGCTGTGAACTGGTGGAACAGGCATTATCACCATTTCAAAGACTTTGAGGTTAAATGAAGTGTCCAAGATAAATTTTTTAAAAAGGTAATGCTAAAACACCAATCAAGATTCAGAACTCTCTTAAGTATTCAAATTATGTATTTTACATACAAATATAAAAAAAAGACAAATCCTCCTCTACCCCTTTTGTTATGAGCTCTAATCGTCAAATTCAAATATTCCCTGGATATTCTCATAGCTCTCTCATAGAGAAATTTAAATTGTTCTGCCAGTAAGAATTTGGTTTCCATGTTTATTGTGCTTGATAATCCTAATTAAACAAAAGCAAACAACAGATTAGTATGAAAATTGGCATAAAAATGGTTTTCATTCAAATACCTTACTCAAGAACATGTCTATGTATATCTTTCTTATAGGGTATTACTTGGAATTTAAAAAGTTAAAGCAGATGTGTTTGTCAACATATGGAATTTTTACTATAATGAATAAAAATAGTTCCACCATTCACTTGGAAATGAGAAGCAAAATTTCATAATTTTATAGTAATCAGAATAACCTACCCAGGAAAATTTTTTGTTTCTATTAAAACTAACTTGTCACCTTAAAATAGAAAAAATTTACATTAAAAATGGAAAATCTGCTACTCTGGCAATTTAGCAAAATTTTGAGTGTGTCTTGCTTTCCCTTTTGTAAAATGGGATAATTAATAATCTTAATATGTGGACTGATGACAAGATTAACTTTATATGAGTTTACTTAGAACAATGCATTCTAAAATACTGAGAACAGTGAGTAACACAATATAAGAGCTATAATTAGTGGTGTCTATTATTATTATTTTTTTATTGCTAGCATTATTGAGATGCTTTCTTTCTGGCCTATTCTAGAACTGTCATTCTAGAATACTTTTCTTAGCATTCCTAGGATAGCTGCACTTACATGTATTCCTCTTAGCTTCCACTAACATGTTGCTGGAGTACAAACTCAAATAAATTTCTCAGAAATGATGAGTGAAGTAAACTTTGTTTCCTTGTCTGAAAATTACTTTAACATCCCTTGACCTTTAATTATAGATGGCTGGAAATTGAGTTCTTTCTATGAAATCATTTTATATTAAAACTCAGAAGTCAGTACCACCCCTATGCTGTTGGCTGTCTGCA